>JAOXJP010029435.1:3733-16902 GCA_025762735.1 Platanus orientalis | reverse complement strand
ATCATAGAAAATGTTTAGAGAGTGGGTAAAGTCCTTTTTCTGTTTGCTTATGTGGCTGCGATTCCATTATCCTTGTAAAGTAAGAAGTAAAAGAGAAAAGAAGAGAAAGGAAGAATTGAGGAGACAGAGAGAGAGAGAGAGAGAGAGGTTCGTTATTATCCACACGTACTTTTATTATATAAATGAAATACAGAAATTCTCAAATGGCCCTTAATGACATGATAAAAGAAAGAATGGGTATACAATGGTGTACACAAAATTAAAATTGGTGAAAAGAAGAGGACATGTACTTCTGGAGTGCCATGCTACCAACATCCCCCAAAGAAACTCGAGGGAATCTTATAGAACGGCTACAAGACCAGCCAGCCCTAATGAAACAGAAAGTTAGGCAATCAAGAAATAACACTCCTTTGAATGAGTAAAGTCGAGACGAGGATTTTGAGATGGATCGGTGACAAGTAGGAATGCGCCCAAAAAAAAAAAAAAAACTGCGACAGTATCCAAATACATAACAAGATGAGGCAAAGTCGATTGAGATGGTTTGATCATATGCACTAAAGGCCAATGATTGCACTAGTGAAGAGTGGTTTGGTACAAGTTAAAGGCTGTAAAAGACCAAGGAGAATTGATTGAGGTATTGAAAAAAGATTTCACTGATCGAGTGGAATGGCAGAACAGGAATCGTAGAGTGGAATGGCAGGACAGGAATCGTGTAGCTGACTCAAATAGTTATAATAAAATTTCACTGATTGATTAATTTAATGGATAAGTCCATTTATTGGTTGATTCTTCAATAGGACATAGTAGTAAATGGGGAAAAATGATAAAAAAAGTATTAGGTAATAATCATTATAAATTGGGAAAAAGGAGAAAAAGGAATGCATTTAGAAGTGAAACAAAGTGATAGTTTGCCCACTGCATTTCATCTTCATTCTAACTATAATTTATACAACTATTAAAGTTCTCTAAGAGGCACATTTAACACAAAGGCATACCGGTGTTCTGTGTTTTGAGTTCGGTGGCCAGACAATCTGCAATATACAACAGATAGTGAGAATCAACTCGAGCATATTGAACCATCTCTACTGTCAGTGGGCGCAGTCTCCAGTCTTCACGCTGTAACTCAGAAAGACAATAAATAAGCATCATGCTTTACATCAGATTTAATATGTGAACATGGAAAGTTTCCAAAGGCAACATATATGGTATATACGACTCAGGACCATAATATTCATGAGTACAAACAAATAAAAGCAGAAGCAGCTCATCTATCATGAATACCTTCAGTAACCTCACTTCAAAGTTTCAAATCAAAGAATGCGACAATCATCATTAAAAGAAATAGGAATGGAGAAAAATATAAATATTTTAATAATTATTTTATGATTTTATTTTTTTAATGGTAAAATGATACAATTACACAGTTGGATAGAATTAAAAAATACAATGTGTAGATCCACATATCCACCCACCTACACATATGCATGGATACGTACAATGTGAGCACAAACACATGACACGTATGAGCACATGTGTGTGTGTGTGTGTGTGTGTGTGTGTGTGTGTGTGAGAGAGAAAGAGAGAGAGAGAGAGAGATGTTAGTGTGTGCATGAAAGCGAACACATATACAATGAGAAGCTTGATGACTCATATGCTGCTTCATAAAAGGAAAAAGTGGATAGTCATAATTTATGTGATTCAGATACAGCAAGGATGCATACATATTCACTTTTCTTGTCAAGAATAAGACATGGCAAGGATACGGCATTTTAAAGTATCTGATATGACATTTACATTGAAAATGGAAGTATCCAACACAACACTGCACCCATTCTAAATATCTGGGTAACATAGGTCATAAACTAGTAGACGCACAGGAGCTGATTAACCATTAAACATTCAT
Organism: Platanus orientalis; assembly: GCA_025762735.1. Lineage (NCBI taxonomy): Eukaryota > Viridiplantae > Streptophyta > Magnoliopsida > Proteales > Platanaceae > Platanus > Platanus orientalis. The sequence goes on along the minus strand of JAOXJP010029435.1, from coordinate 14,999 downwards.
AAAATTCAATAGACACGCTCAAAGCAGAACCTGTAACATTTTGTTTGTGGCCACACCACAATATGTTTCAAGTAAAAATGCCAATGACTTCTGTGGTTTTGACAGCACTTCACATGTCTGCAAGGAACAAGTAACAAAAACAAAATTGGAAATGTGTTAAATGGTGTTCATCATGTGAATGGAACATATCTCAAATCTGGAGAAAAAAAATTGATCCAAACAAGATGAAACCATGAATTTAGAAGATGGGAAAGGATTGAGAAGATAGCCAGAACACTTAAAGTTTGTTTTAGATTATCAATGTCTTAAATCAATAAAGTGAGTAGTTTTCTACTTTATCCAATAGAATTTCATAGAAAAATATTATTTAATTACACCCATTTCAAACCAAAGAGTTGCATAATTCATAGCATCTTTATTAGTGTTGGAGAGACTGACAGCTAAGACCAAGTGGAGCTCAGGTCTCCACAGGCCAACCTTGCCCCAAACATCTTTAAAACATCTGTAATACCTACTGGACAAGAAATTCCAACAAAAGCTTCCATTGAAGTTGAATAGGATGGCTGATAAACATTTTCTTTTCTTATGAGAAATGGATGATAAAAATATTAGTTTATCCAATAGCCTTGATTCTTATGATATAGGTTCATTTCTTACACATTGGAACCCCTATGCAATATATGTTTCAAGGGATATCAGAACAAAGATGATCACCTTCGCAGTGTCGAATAAGTTTACAACATATATATGAAAGTCTCTTTGCAGCCAGAGAACATCATTATCAGCACCATGAAAGACCTACATGAGAATTAATTCTGTCAATCACTTGATAAATTGTCATGGAAGTTAGCGCTAAATGAACTTCAAATTCAACACCTCAGATCCTCAGAATGTAAAAACAAAAAAGGCATGTTTGTCATATTGGATTGCACATGACATAAACAGTAAATGGTATTTAGTCACACCATGTAATTTTTTCTTGGAATGCTTTAGTGCCATTTTCTCATCTGGTCTTATTGTAAATGGTTAAATAATTACATTCGGTAATGCTATGTGGTGCTGACAGGCTCCAGCACTTCTGTGATCTCATAGTTAGTTATTATTTAATAACCTTAACTTCCTTAAAAACAGCCTACATCTCGTTTGACATCTCTTCATTTTCTTCAGCACAATTTCCAGTCATTGTGGATAGATATAATCAAAAGCACATATGTTCAAACCAATCACTGAATGAGGTGCAATGGACAAAATCAAGTATGGAGATCACCTCCGTCTAAAAATATTGCTCGCCAATCTAACATTGAACACTATCTACCTTGCAAATACTAGGATCGGCAAAAACAGGGCGAAGGATGCCCATTACATCGTGAAGAGCAATAGTGTCCACCAGATAATCTTCCTTCTGAGTAGAAATCTGCAATAAAATTTACCAAAACAAAAAGATACATTATACCAATTTATACACTCCAGCAAAAGATAATATCCACTTGAGTGCTTACCTGCATCAGAGCTGTAAACCCTAGAAAGGAGCGTAGACTATGTTGCTCCGTATCCACAGCAAACGCTCTCTCCTTACTCAAGATCTTCACAAGCTCCTCTAATTGAGGCTCCGTCTCTATCCAAATGAGAGAACCGCTCATTTCCAAATCGAAGCTGCCAGTTACGAAGTAAAACTCAACTGGAGGATTCTCCAACAGAGCTGTAATCTCTTCTTCATATGGATGCGAGTTCGAAGAATGCTCTGATCAAGACGTTATGAACTTCAGCTAGGATTTCTGCAACTCAATCCGATCCATAAACAGGGAAAAACTTGTAGAAATGTACCTTTGTCTGCTTCGTTTCGATTGAAGTGCTTAAATGGAGTGTACGAGTTGTCGGCCAAGACACGTTTGAAAGCGCTCTGTGGTTTCGGATCTCTCTCCAAGTAGCAGAGATTTGTTGCAGAAGCTTTTGATTTTCGACGTCTTCTTTGAAATTGAGCGGCGACGAAGATTGAGATGGCGGCGAAGCAAGCGACGGCGAATACGGATTTGATCTTCTCCTTGTTATCCATTGTTGTTGAGATTCCTCGGTTTTGAGTGTTGCAGAGTCTCTGAGGAGTTTGTTTTCTGTTCTTCGGTGGTTCGGTTTCTTCTGCTGTTGAACACTGATTTGAAAGTGGAGAATTTTGTGTTGGAGTGGTGGTCCAGTGATTCTAATCTGCGCGCGGATGCGTAACTAGTTTAATCCAGGAGGAAAATTCTCTGTTCTCAAATTTATGTGTCCCCCTGTATTAATACACCATAGACTGCAACGTGACGTGTTTTTGAATTTGGTCCAGCTTTCTTTTGAGATTTTAATTCATTACACCCACGTATCGAGATGTGGTATTGTAATAGGGAAACACAGAAATTTAAGAACAGAAACAGGTCAGTGTCCTCATCCGGGGTTGAGAGCATCTTGTAGCCCACCCAAGTGCGCACAAGGATTTTATAATTAAAATTTTGTAAGATTTGGTTTAGGAAATTAAATAAAACTCAGTCCACCTGAAACTATAACAAAATACACAAAACTAATGAGTATGATTTCGAAATTAAAGAGAAATGAAATGAGAATAAGAAGAAGCTGATAAGAAGATTGAAAAGATTTAAAGAATGAAAAAAGAGAAGTATAAAAAAAAAAATTTAAAGAGAGAGAGAGAGTAATGGGAGACAGGGCTATCAATCGGGCCGGGATGAACCAGGCTGAGGTCAGACCGAGCCCAAACTTAGCATGAGGTAGTTAGCCCGAATTTGATCCATTCTAAAAATATAAGTTTCGGGCCACCCAAACTTAAAGCTCCTTTTTTAAATTTGGGTTGATAATGGGCCACTATTACTCCTAAATGCTTTGAAAATATGTCTATTTAATTAAATTTGAATTTATAATGAGCCTAAAACTACCCTATATCTATTTACTAAAGATTAGGTGAGAACGAATCTTGTGAGAACTGTAAAAACGGCATCAGGGTGTGGACATGTCAGCACCGAAAAGTGATAAGTGCCTCCCAAAAAGTGCAAATCACTTTTCGGTACTGATGCATCAGCCCCTCTGGTGCTGTTTTTATGGTTCTCACGAGATTCGTTTGCACATAATCCAAGCCCATATTTATTGGGTTAGGATATACTAATTTTGGGTCAAGTTGGACCAATCCATATTTTATACTTATTTCAGGTCAAGCCAGGCTAAGGCTATATTTGATTACTACTTTGGGTCGGGCCAGGCCGAGTTTGGATTGAAAAGCGAGTCTACTTGAACAGTTGAACTTGGTTTGAATGATAAGGTTGTTAATTGGGTTGGACTGGCCCACAACCTGACATGTCTAGCCCAAAATTTTAGCAGGCTGGGCCAACCTAATTTTTGGGTTGAATTGGGTTTAGGCCCAACTTTTTGGCTCGAAATTTTATTTGGACTAAGTTTGAGCATGTTCAATTTCAACTCAAGGCCCAGCCCGGTCAAACCTAAACTAGTTAGCAAGTAATAATTTTATTTATATGTTGATATATATATATATATATTCTTTATTATTTTTTGATCCATATATTTTTAACAAATTTACTATCATCAAAATAGTGTGTCAACTGTTAAAAAAAAAACTCATAATATGCATTTAGGGAAAATTATGGGCCTAAAAACAAATTAAAACTTAAGAAAAGAGTTATATTCAGGCAACCCGAAGCTCGTTGTTTTAAAATGGGCTGAATTTGGGCCCAACTTTTAGACCCAAAGTTTTATTCAGGCCGAGTTCAGGCTCAGGTAAAACATTTTTGGCTAAGTTTGAGTACCTTAACCCGGCCTGATTTGACAACCCTACTAAATAAAACTTTGGACCTGAAATTTATGGCCAAACTCAGCCCAACCTAAAGTTAGTTTGGCCCAACCCAATTATTTCTTGGGCTTGGACAAGTTGAGCTTTACACCAGCTTGACCCAATCAACACCTTTAGAGAGAAAAAGAAGATGATAAAAAATATACTTGAGAGAAAAGAGGTGAGAAAGAGGGAAGGTGAAAGGTACTTACGTATGCACTTTGGTATGCTACAACCCACATAGAGAAAAGGGGAACCTAGGAGATAACATCAACCATTAGAGAGGAGAATACAACAATAATCAGACCTTGAGAAAACCACCCAAATAATTCAACATAATTCATAACAATTTTTACTATAAATTGTATCTTTAAATAGACTTACAATCTTAAACAATTAGAAAGTTGTTAAAATTATAAACTTCCTAAAAATCTTAAACTTAATAATCAGAATTTCTAAAACAAAAAAGTTTCTACAAATTTATTTTCCTAAAAATTAAAATTATCAAATCCAGTCTGTTTGCAACACTAATTTATTCTTTAGTTAACAAGTGATTATAAAAATATATAATGATTTGATTATCTAATTGAGGCTCATAACTTCAAGATAAGACAACCTCCACATTTAATTGACTTCCCTTCTATGGGTTACTTATAATCCCTCGATGTTGGAAAATTCCTCCAGAGAATTGCATTTTCCCGATGTTGATCTTATTGATCAGTGCACATCACTTTCTTTGAGCTAGCAAGGTTTGATGTAATCAATTTCAGCTAACATTAAATATCACATCATATATTTTTGCTTTCTCATTATATTTCTTAACTGTGCTACACATTTAATCTTAAATCTTTACCTCAAATTGGTAGAACAAATTGGGATTGAAATGTAACTCCAATTTATCTAAAGGATGATCATTTGCATCCATCAAGATCCTTCTCCATGAGTATTATACCATGCAATCTTAATTTTCTTTTATGATTTGATAATTTATATATTAAACTAATAAAATAGTCACATATATAAACAAAAGGCTACCAAACATTTATTTGATATAAAAATACCTACCAAACGTATCAAATTGCATGACTGCTATGTGATATATTTTTATCTTAAATAGCATTTTTGTATAATATAGATATGCAATATTTCATCCAATATCTAATTATGTAGTTATATATTTCTTAAAAAAAAATTACCCACCACAAAAGATTGAAGCATAATTATTACTTATTTTCTATATGTAAAAATCACCGAAACCTAAAAGTTATAACCAAATAATGGATTTGGATGGGTTTTAGGTCAGGAGCACATAGTTTGCTGACTTTCCGAGTTGACCCCACTCCTACATCTCATGAATTGAATTATGTTGTTGATTACAAACTCTATTAGACTCACCTAAGTCAAGTTGCTAACTTGGTAGATTCATTTGACACAAATCAATTCATGTGATTTAACCAAGTCTTATAAACCTTAAAATGACCAAAAACCCAATTGTAACATAATAAAAATATATATAATTTTTAATCGAGGTTTCTTTCCTAAAATCTCCAATAAATGAGCTTCCAAATACATTCAAAAGCCTAGAAGAATTAGTAAAAAGCATGAAAGAATAAACACTAAAGTGGTAAGAAGCCTAAACTTTAAACTTTAACTTCTAACCATATAACCCTAGACCTTGGAGATTGAATGGTATTTTGTTTTTTGTGCTTACGTTGAAAATATGTATTTTGATTTTTTAATATATTAATCATAATAGTAATACTTTTACTTTAGCTAAGCTGTTAGAGTTTAGAGTTATTTACATCTACTTTGCTATGGTTTAGTAGTTTGTATAATTTATTTTTGTACTTTCAAGTTATGATACTAAAAATAATCATATTTATAAAAAAGGACAATATTCGAGCTAAAATATTACGTGTACTTTTTAAATGTTGATTACATTTAAAAAATAAATAAAAGTAGATAGTGTCTTGACTCCCCAAGTTGATTGCAATGATTCTCTAGTCAAGTTGACTTATGAGTTATCCGAGTCAAGTAAAAAATCTGAGTCAACAAACCTTGTATTAATGAAATTATCTCAAAATTTTATCAATGTTAGTGAATTTTCTAGGTAAGTGTGAAACTTTTGTATTTCATTGATATTTTGCTTAGCCACAACAAATGGGGAAATCTCAGCAAATTTCACTAGATTTCACCCCCTCCTCATACACACACACATGGATATGTGAGAAGAGATATATTTGCATGTAAGAGCAATTTGCAATTTCAATTTCACTACATGAATCATCAAGTAACTTACCTTTTCAGACATTTGAAAGTAACTGTTTCAAACTTTCACATGACACATCCTCTTCAATTTGTTCACCAAAGAAGTCTTTTATGATTTCTAATTCTTTCTTAAAATCTCCAAGGTTTTATTTGTAAGATAATGTGGAATGATATTGGATAATTTTAGTTTTGCATAGCACCTGAACGTAGGAAATTCACATTCTACAATGGAGTCATTACCATTGTGTTAAAGAAAATAGAATCTATGTAATAGGATCTTACAAAATGAACTTGTTGTCAATTATTTAGGCCGTGTTTGGCAGTCACCTGTAATGTAATCATTTCATTTCAAATTCCCAAGGCATCTGTAGCAACAAGGTGTTGGTTCAAAATGAATTCATTCAAATTTATACTTGATAAGAGATATCGTTTCATTTTATTAAAAACCTAAAATGACTTCATTTCTGATTTTTAGTTAACAATATGCACCTGGATGATTTCATTTTGACAACTTATGACTACAAATGCCTTGGGAATTCAAAATTTAATGATTTCATTTTGACAACTTATGACTACAAATGCCTTGGGAATTCAAAATTTAATAATTACATTACGGGTGGGTGCTAAACAGGCCCTCACTTAACAATCCAGGTAATGAATCCATCATAAGACAATGACCTTAGGCATTGAACTGCTATGAAATAATACAATGAAATGATCTCATCCCTTGTGGTTTTTAAATGCAGTAGAATTTCTTTATGTAAACCATAGTTGCCATTAGAGCATTTGCATCTAGGTATGCAAAATAGCTTTTTAGCTAAAGCAGCGAGTGAAATGTGTGAAATTCACTAAAAAGAGCCTACATCTAGATATGCATTTTGGTTAAAAATATGCATGTTGCTACAATCACTACCTACTTTTAGTTAGTGACTATAGTTAAAGGTATAAATTTAAAACTAATATTTTATACTCTCTTATTTGATCATAGCAACTCCTGTTCAATATTTCTAAAAGTTGTCAGCTAACAATAAATATTTAAACAGATAGCTTTTAAAAGTTATCTAAAATACAAAACCAGATAAATAGCTTTATGTAAAAAAATTATTTAAATTAGAAAAAGTGTCATTTTGAGGAGGTAAAATGGATGAAATATACCTAACCGGATGTGAATGCTCTTAAAAGGGAAGATGAGTGTCCGTACCCAAAAAGAAAGGGGAGGATGAGTGCAGTAAAAGAAACAGAAGTGGGAAATATTCCATAAATTGGATGGTTAATATTGCTTAGAGGAATAGGATTCGTGCAGTGATTGATATTGTTCACCGGTCACAAAAAGCTAAAAATACATGTATAATGAGTTGGTAAATACATTCCATATAAACCAATACCAGTTGGTTACAAAGTATTACACAAAAAGTCTTTAGTTGCTTCTTTTTTTTTTTTTTCCTTTTTCTGGTGATTAATGATAACCCTTTTGCGTGTGCCACTTACAGATGATCCACTCTCCAGAAAGGATCCCTTTTATGAAATGTAAAAGTTGTTGGACATGTTTCCCACAAAAATCTATAATTAGGTTTCTTGTTGACTGTAACTCTGTTGCAAAGTTACTTGTGCGCACCAAGGAGTTGGTAGTCAAAAGCTTAATCGTTAGATCCTTGATTTCATCTGTTTTATGCAAGAGGAGATGCATGGATTGATCGGATATATATATATATATATATATATAAAGTTTAGAAGACCTCGGTGGTCAACACGTATCCAAAAAATCAACACACACACACACATATATATATCTTGGAGCAATTATCGTCTCCATATTTTTAAAGTTTAGAAGACTTCGGTGGTCAACACGTATCCAAAAGATCAACAAATTGCACTACACATTTTCAGTTTTGTTTATTTTTTTGCCACATGTTAACTATTTCAATTTTAACAATCTGAAGAGGACCACAGGAGACAACCACAGGGGGATTGTCTTGTAATCACGAGGATATTCAAATTGAATAAATAGCACGCTTAGCCTCCTTACCCAAAAATTAAAAAAAAAAATGAAAAGAAAAAGAAAATTAAAAAGAAGAAATGGGGATCAAGCTATATTTAAACTAAAATACCAATCTTCCTTGAAACCAATGATGAAAGGTTTGCAAGCAAAGAGGTTTAACGAGCAAGAATCTTAACGCATACAAGTGTATACTTGCACGCATGTAGAGGGACGAGACTCAGCATCCAATAGGTCTCACATGAAAGATACCGTGAAACTTGAGGTGCAGGAGTGATCGTTTGTAGTTGAGCCCCATAACTATAAGCATGGGTTCGCATTCCAGGGCTAAAAATAACAAAACACTTGTCCTAATCAAAGTAATGCACCTAAAATGCATATAACTATAGGATTCCGCTACAGGGTTCCACTACATATGATCACGGATGGGGGTCAAGTACTACAACATTATTGACACGTGGAAGACACGAGCTAAACAATCTTCTCAATCCTTTCATATTTCTATAATAAAGCAAATGTCCTGCTCAGGATTTGGAGTCCAGGATGGTGTTGAGGACACCAGGGGACATCATATGGAATAAAATGGGTGAAAATATGAAATTTATGTAACTCCCACGCTTTTTATTCCATATGATGTCTCCTGGTGTCCTAGACACCAAATCCTAGACAGAACAATTATTTTGTTCCTATAACGCTTTTTTCTTAGGAGATTAGAAAAAGGTTTATGGAGCTGGTCCAAACTACGAGATTACATAACGGGACTTTATGCTTGAAAGAAATGACTTGACGAATCCAAACGACATATGACGCACATAACTAGTGACATGAACATTTTTTCAAATCATATTACACCTTTATACAGACAAAGTGTAATTTTATGAAAAAAAAAAAAACAAGTGGAATGAGGTCACTTGACTAATATGGGGGATATCCTCTGCGACGTGAAGACAAGTATTGAGCACTTGTCTGCACATGGAACCTCATCAATGGTGGTTTCAAGCCTGACGCAAACCTTTAGTCTCCTTAGTGTCCCATCAAGGGGTGGCGTACACGATTTCAACCCCAAATCTTTACTTATACCAAAACATATTTCAATTAAGGGTGGCAAAGAGGGTCTACAATCCTCTGCGACTCTCCCCTTTGCGATGCATGAGAGTTGAGGCAGAGGGGGGTGGAATCAATTCACTTTTGAAGTCGTCACTTCACCCCCCAAAAAGTGAATTGATTCTCTCCTCTGTCTCAGCTCCTGAGCGTCGTAGAGAAGGGTAACACAGAGGATATCACCCTGACAAAAAGGAGTTTTTTCAACTCAGCTTAAGTTCATCACATGAAGGCAAAACTTAAGTTTACCGAGATGTCGGACTCAGTCTTTGCTCAAGCATGTAAAAATGGGGTGATATTCTCTGCGTCGCCCCCCTTTGCAACTCTCGGGAGCCGAGACAGAGGGAAGAATCAATTCACTTTATGGGGGTGAAGTGACAACTCCAAAAGTGAATTGATTCTCCCCCTCTACCTCGGCCCTCGTGCATCACAGAGGGAGGAGTCGCAAAGGATTTCAGGCCTGTAAATATAGGTTTCGTTCAGCTCAACACAAAAAATGTCCAATAGTCTAATGGTCTATTAACCCAAATTATCATTTTTGAACAATACTCTCTTCCTATATATAATATAAAACATGCTCAAACCCATGCTTGGCTTACTGAAAACTTAAATGAGGCTCAAGTAGGCACATGACGAGGTGAGCTACAAGATGAGCTAAGCTAGCGAATTGTTGCCACCCTTAATTTAAAGTGGATTTCCTGTAGCTGTTTTACCGTTGTCAAACTGTAGCACCACGGGCGTCTAGTGACACATAAGCAGAAAAAAATGAAAAACACCCAATAGTGATTCATTTTTTGTGTTGCTTTACTTTTTCTGCCGACATATCGCTCCAGGTGCTATAGTCTGACTATAGTGCCATAGGAAACCGTTTTACCCTTAATCCCAACCACTTGCTCCACATAAATAAATTCAAAGTTTTATTATTTTTTGATTGTTGCTATGCTTTGTTTACAAGGAAACAAACTTTAGAAAATGCATTTTTTAAGGCCTGAGTGTTAGTTAAGAGGAGCGGATACAATCAAGGTTTAAAAACTTGGAATCAATCCGGATTAATTTTCGAGTTGGATCCACCGATCCAAACCGATGAGGAATTGATTTGGCCGATCCAGTGTAAAAAAAAAATCTTAAAAATTTTAAAATTAAAAATAAAAAAAATCAAAATATATTACAAATTTTAAGCTGAATCCCGATTTGGATTCGTCAACAATTCAACTCGATCGATTCATAACAAAACCCGACTTATCCCTTTAAAATTGGATCGGTCCCAACCAACTCCGAATTGAATCGGCCTATATGTAAATTTAAAACCATAGACACAATCCACCATCTTTCCCATCGACAACAAATAAAAACTAAAAATTTGAAAACTTTTCATGGGAAATTCCCATTTTTCCTTGACAACCAAAACGGCCTCATGCATTTACCAAAAGAAAGTAAACATCAATGATGGTGAAAGAGTCACCTCACTTGTCCACTCAGGCCCTTCCAGGTGTCTTTTGGCTTTGAATTGACATCTCATATCTGACGCTTCCAGTTAAAACTCTTCTGGTGTACACTTAAAGGGGTAAATCAGTAAAATGGATTAGATACAAACCATATCTCCAGAATGCTGGATTGCTAAGAGCCAACACATCATCATGAGTGACATGGGTGTCCCCATTTGTACCATTGATTCTCTCTACCTCTCTAAAATCCGGCTTCTCTCTCTCAAAGATCTCCAGAAACCAGAAGCCAGAAACCATCGAAGAAAGAGATGTTAAAATTACTGAAAACCCTCTACGTACGTATTTCAATGGATTTCAGGTGTATTGAAAGAGCGTCAATTTCCATGAAAGTATCCCAAGCATCTCTGGTTTTGAGGCAATGATCTACTTTTTTGTTTTTAACCTTTCTGAAGCTCTTTTCCAAGAATCGATAGAGAAACTGGAGGGTGGTGTAGTTTTCTTACTCTCTGTCGTTAAACTCGTACAGATTTGGCTTGGTTATAAATAAGGTTACGGAAATCAGTGAGACAGGTTGGACCAATCCCTCCTCTCCACCTTTCCCCATCAAAATCCAGGCTTTTCAGAGAAAAA
>JAOXJP010029424.1:0-16902 GCA_025762735.1 Platanus orientalis | reverse complement strand
GTTTTGTATAGTATAGCTTCCGATTGACATAACCTTTCACACAAATGTCTATTTGATGCAATTTTTGATGCGTTGGAAAGAAGACTTCAAAAAACATAATAGGTATTTTACAAAGGATTTCCAAATTCAACATTTTTCAAGGAGAAAATCTCATCCAAAGATGTTGTATGAGATTGGTATATTTTCATATGAATTTTGGACGAATTACTTTAGATTTATTTAAGGCTTTTTAATTTTTGTTAGTCTTTGGGTTATAAATAAACAAAAATATAATAGAGCATTATGGGTTATTGATTTATTGAATAAAAGTTTTCTTTACTAAGATTTGTTTTCTATTAATTCTTATTTTTTTTAATTGGAAAAATCAACAAGTCCTTGTTTCTGGTATTTTCAGTTGTGAAAATCAATAGGTTTGTGAAAGGTTATTCTCAATCCGTTTGGTGAAATTCATCACCTACACTCGATTGCATCAATACCCTTCCCTGTTGTCTTGCGGGCCCAGTTTTCGATGTAGAAATCCCAAGGTTATACAAGAGATAGAGAAGCCCTGATCCAAATGCAAAGGTGGGCAAGCATAGACCACTAGAGTTTGGGGAGCAATAAGACGGAGGCTTTAGGTTTTAAACCTGAAAGTACCAAAATGTTTGGATGTAGAAAATGTGATAAGGTTGTGCTAAAAGCCCACCAAATTAGGAGATACATCTGAAATTAAACTCGTGATCTTAACCTTTCAGGTTACCTTATCAAACAAGTACATGTCAACCTACCAAAAATGCACATATAAGAGAAAGAACAAGAAGAACAAGAAAAACAACAACAACAACAGACTAGTCTATAAAGAGGGAGGGTTTCAGTTTCAGTCTTAAAGAAGCTCCTAATATCTTTTCTGAATAAATGATGCTTGATTTTCTCAGGCCTTTCTCTTGTTTCACTGTTCTTTGCAGTTTTCATTAAGCAAAGCAAGAACATCATGATGATTGATACTTATATATTCCTCCAATTTGCACATAATTGTTTGAAAAGAAACTAGCATTATTTTAGATTATATTAGGATTTGATTAGATAATATTGGATTTTATTTAGCTTCTATACTTCTCTTTGTAAGTCTCTTTAAATTTCTTGCTAGATGTACTGCTGTTAATTACGGTGAATCAATTATATACATCCTCTATTCTAAATTTCTTCATAGTATCGTAGTAAATCAATTAGGATTGATCTTCTCTTAGGTTGATCACGTTTTTAAGGTTCACTGGGCCTAACCTCTCCTCATCTTTGTCCACTTTCATTTTTATTTTGCAAAGCCTTCTTCACATCTAATCTATCAATAAATATCTTCCCTTCAAAGGAAAGTGTAGCTAAGTAGTGTATCCTAACTAACTGCCTTAAGGCATGTTCTCTACACCCTATTTGCATAGCCTTCTTAACGTCCACCTAATGCCGATACTCTTCCTTATGGTGAGGTTTACTTGGGCCTACTACGCAGCTTAACATGATGCTTCTAAAGGACTTGGATACAATCAATGCCTTGAGAGGTCCTGTTTACCATGTACCACCACTCAAAGGTGCTGGTAGGCAGAGTGGACAGGTAGCACCCATTAACAATGTATCTCATGGGTATGTAGTACCACCTGCTTGTGTTGGAGAGAGTGGGTAAAAGGCCCCGCTTCGAAAAGCAAAGTATTAGTGACAACCTGCAGATATTTTGAGCAATTTTTGGGGGTGGATCTAGACTTTAGAGATATGTCAATTGCTACTCTTTATTTTTGCTGGTTGGATCCACATTTCTATCACAGCTGCTTCAGCCCTTTTGGTCACCAATACAAGCTTATTCTCATCATTGCTGATTCTTACATTTCATCGACATCCATCTGAGTGCCTATGATCTTTATAGGGTTCTCAAATCAGAGTTCTCATTTTTAGTTTGTATGTAGTAAGAATAAAGAAAGGTGTATGAGAAAATTAATTCCATGCCAATATGTTCCCATGCAATGCATGAGGAAATCAAGACCAAAATATTCATCCCATTTCATGACCCATAGAAGTCTTTTTCCAGCCTATTCGTTATTTTGTGTTTTCTGCTTTTTGTGGCTTGACCCATCATGGCCCATTTGACCTAAAGATGTTTTTCTCAGCCTCAATGGTCCAAAACTCAGCCCATAGAAACCCAAAATATTTGATTCCTTCCATCCCATTTGTGCAACCATTTTTTGGCCTAATACATCAGGTCCATGTATACTTGCATTTCAACATCTTTAGGCATCAAAGACAAATATCATCAAATTGAGCATTGGCACTGTCATTCATGTGGTTTAAACACATGTCAATTTTTCTCAAAAAACCCATGTGCTTTAGGGAAAGTATTAGGGAAAATAATTGTGTTAGATTGGATATAATTAATTGGATAAGATTTCTTACCAAAAAAAGGAGATAAGATAAGATTTTATTTATAGTTTCTATCTTTAGCTTTGTAAGTGGTTATTTAAAACTCTTGCTAGATGTATTGTTAATTATGGTGAAACAGTCATAAAAAATTATTATAATTATTTGTTGGCTTCATCATTAAAATACTATAAATTGTTGCTATGGGAAGAACCAATCAAGGAATTTCATTATATCCCTTTTAAGATCATTTCATTTTGCCTGTACCATGTAGGAGTAAACAAGACACAGATAATGACCAACATAATCTTTGTAAGAACTGTCATTTTGTCTTTACCTTCATTATAGCTATATTTTCATTGTGATTTTACTTTCTTTCCTTCCCAAATCAACTAAATACCCATCACCTTCTCTTACCCTCATTTGACCAATAGCACATGGTTTCCTAGTAAATAAATCCAGGCCCACAAGTAACATTATATATAATTCTTATTTATCATTAGATTAAATATTTCAATCCAATCTTGATAGTAAATGCATTGAAGATTTCAATCCAAATCTAAATGATTTGAATCTACAAGTCTATGAGATACAATAAATCAATTGATATTATAAAAGAAATGTGTCAAAAGGCCCTTAATTAGCCTTGTTGAAAGTATGGTCTGTTGCACATATTGTCAGATGAAGTCACTTGTGATGTATCGAAGAGGTGTGTGGTCATTCATGTTCATTATGAATATATGGTTTTTTGGTTTTTCTATTAGAATGTGACAAAGGCACCTCCTAAATTTGGTAGATGATAGTTCCCCTAAAATAGGTTGGGCATCTCCATTACTCTAGTTGTAGAAGGACGGGTTCCCAATCCTTGTGCAGACAAGGTCCCTCCGAGCAACATCAAAAGTTAAACCCACGCTACTACTGGATCAACCATCTACCGGAACCTAAGCCTTACACCCCACTTATAACTAAACCCGGTTATAGAGTGGAACCAAAACTCCTACACATGGCACAACAAGAAAACCCACTTGAACCAATGTTTGTCTTGTCTAATGATAACGTATCAACTGAGCCAAATGTAGAGAGCATGTTGTAGATGGTTACAGAAAGCTCATCCATGCAAGAAACGTCACTGGCCAAAGGGGGTGGTGGGAGAGGCAAACACGTTAGCTATCATGCAGGAGGAAGTCATCCCTCCATTTTCCATTGACATGTGGACAAAAGAAAGGACCATATAAGTAAACTCGATGGAGATGTTATCCATGTCAAGCCCACCTAAGAAATATCCCACTTTAGCTTAATACACAAACCTAGATTTCTTCAACACGAGCAAAAGGAAGGGGATGAGGGAGGTACACAAACAGAACCTAAACCAACTGGATTGGAACCAACTTTTGGGCTGCATCAATAAAGGACCAAATGATCAAAAAATGGATAACAAATCAGAGGCCATGTGGACCACGAATCTAAACCCATCAAACTTCATCATAATATTGGTACCGGGTTCTCAATCCTTAACTTGTGCATGCTCCCAAAAAGTATCACAATCTTGCAACATGGCATGAAAGTTACGTTTTATCCCATTGCTCAACGAAAGCAATAATAAAGAATGGTGGACAAGTGAAACCACATGGGAGTCGGAAAGCCCAAACTAGCCCAATCTTAGCAAAAGTGTAAGTTGTGTTGCGTCAAAGGGAAGAAAGTCACAAGTGAAAGACCAATGCAGCAACCACTTCAAGAGAGGAATCCATGCTTCAACGAAGGCACGTCGCCTCCAACCAAATACTCAACAATCAACCCTCATTTGTTGTTGTACCTCACTTCAGCATTAGATGTTACCCCACTACTTGCGATGTTCAAAAAACTATTAGCCAAAGCAAAGTCACAAAGGGAATTCCTCCTACTAAACCAAACAAAAGCATCCATACAACCATACCAACCTAGTCGGTTCCAATGCTGGACCTTAACCAAACATACATACATACACCATGACTATAAGGAACAAAACCTTGAAGATATAGGTGTATATACTAAGAATAAGTGGGTTCACGTGGCTGTCCAACAACAACCACGAGGAGATCAAATGAACATAATCGCATGGAACTATCAAAGTTGTGAGTCACCCTAAATAGTTAAAGCAATTAGATAGTTGATCTACTCTCAAAACCCGCAAATTGTCTTCTTCACTCAAACAAAAGTTATGTGTCAATCGGTGAAACAAAAAATAAAATTAATAAGACACTGAAAAATTGATGGCATAGATTCAATAGGTTTAATGGGAGGAATTGTTTTATTTTGGAGGGAAGAGACTTAATTCTCCATAATAGACAAAGGTCTACGATGGATTGTGGCACAAATTCTTTTTGCGAGAAACATAATAGATACTGAACGGTTATTTTCCTACATAGAGAACTCGCAAGACAATATAGAATGAATTTGTTAGTCGCATCAACCAATTCCCAAGCCCAAAAATTTGTTTAGGAGACTAGAACTGCTTGTGGGACAAGAATGATAAACAAGGCAAAAGCCAAATGCCCAATAGTGAAATCAATAGAGCCAAGGAAAATCTTAATAGATGTTAGTTGTTTGAAATTGGTTTAAAAGGGTACCTGTTCACATGGTCAAACCATCAAGAGGGAGGGAATTGAATTTAGGAAGGGCTGGAGCGAGGGGCCATCAATATAGCCTGTAGGTCACTATTTCCACAGGCTTAACTGGATAATTTGATTCATTATGGTTCAGATCATTTCCCCAGATGCCTCTAGACCGGCAAAAATCACTAGAGAAAAGGGGATTGACCTTTTTGTTTTGAGTGGATGTGGACTATCCATCCTACAAGCAGAGACACAATTGAATTAGTTTGGAATGATCCCCATGACCCCAACCTAAAAATAAAGAAAAATATAAAATGATTCTCCTATGTCCTTCAAAGGTGGAACTTTAATGTCATTGACCATATAAGGAAAATAAACTCCATAACCTTCACCAAGGAAGACCAACATGTAGAAACAAGGAGGTTGTTAGACAAGTCCATAGGCTAAATGATACACTCTTCCAACAGGAAATATTTTATGCCCAAAAGTCCCATATCTAATGGTTCCAATTGGGGAACAGAAACTCAAACTTCTTCCATGTATCCACCATTCAACGAATGGGTAAAAATATGATATTTTTGTTAAACTCATTGAATGGTGACACAATTATTAAGGAAAATCATATTGCTATTGAGTTTACGGGGTACTATAAAGAACTATTTAAATCAAACTAGATTTCTCATGATTTGATGGAGGAACTAGTTGGAAAGATCAACACCCGTCTAACTGAGGACCAACTACAAGTACTTGATCAACCTTATGTTTATAAGGAAATTAAAAAAAAAAAAAAACAACATTTGATATGGGAAAAGCCGAAAGTTCCTAGTCCAGATAGCTTCCAAGCAGGGTTTTACTAGCAATTGGCATATAGTTGAAGAGGATGTGATAAATTATGTGATGGACTATTTTGAAGGAAATGAAAATATACAAAATATCAATCAAACCTACATATAGTTTATGCGTATTGACCTTTGCGGCCGAGTTGGGAAAGCTGCAAAGGTCAATACGCATCCTGAAGGGAAATGCGATCAAGTTGAAATAACCATTCGACCAAGATAACCCAACCAGGGACTGGCATATCCTGTGGATCACGCCAGACAACCAGCTCACAAATACACCCCAGTTTGACTGATCGCATAAGGAATGTAAAGTAACAACCCCAAGATCCGCACCATAAATAATGTACCCAACGAAATCCTAGCCCATGATCAAGTGCCATAATCCATTAGGAGATCTTGGATCACGGACTCTTCCAACCCTATAAAAATATATCACACAAATCCTAGAAGGTATGAAAAATTAGAGGCAAGAAACTTTATTTTGAATATTTAGTTCCCTACACAAACTTTGACATCAAAGAGGCGTAGACCAGCACCACATCGATGTCTCCCAACTCCTTCCTTGTGCAAGCACTTGTCTAAAGATATTCGTTGTGCGGTCATCTGTGATGTGCAACTCAGGCATCATCAATGCTCATTAACATATTGTAATTAAACATCTAAAAAGTATAAAATAACAAAGAATGTTTTTCTGAATTAGTCTTTCCAATAGACAACATCTCATAATAGCCATAGTGGACATAAGACTCTCCTATTACACCGTAGTTTATTATGATAAGCCCATATGAACTCACATACAATTCATTTGACAACAAAAATATTATTTCTAAAAATCATTCAGGACATAAATATTTAGTAGAATTATATATTTAAAACCCATTTTATGACACTAGATCAACTAATCACCATATTTGAATTTTCGATCGAATTATTAATCTCCATAAGTTAAGACAGTGAAATATTTATTAAGCATTCATATTCATACAATATAATTGTAAATTACTTAAAACACATGTTAGATTGATGGACATCACCGATTAGAAAATTAAAGCAATTGATATAATACACCTTAGAAATACAAATTGCTATGGTTTGTGGATAATACAAATTCCTAGATTAATATGATTTTTATTTGTATTATTATTTGACTCTAATCTTAATGTGATCTAGTTCAATGCATCCAATCATATACATGTTATCTTGCTATATTACTTGGGGACATTTTAGCTCATCTCACAGATCTATAAAAAGAACCCGAAGTAAATATCATGTATAAATAAACTCTATTCATTTAAAAAATACATTTCATCACGATTAACTAATTAATAAATCTATTATCTAATAATAAACAAAGAAGTTGCTTGTTAGGGATAGGCTGGCTGTTGGTGTTGTCCTTGCAGTAGAGGCGATCTTTTAGGCTAGATATGTGATGAAGTAATTAAATTTAGCCAATAAAAAGAGGGTAGTTGGCGTTTTTTTTTTTTAAGATATGTTGGTGGAAATCTAAAGGCTTTATGATTAAGTTATAATATGTTTCACTTTTTTTTTCTTCGAAATTTAACAAAATTTTGCAAGAAAAAAATCCTACTTTTAGGACTAATGAAATGAAATACAAGTGGGGTACAAAAAGTTCGTTCATTGAATTTTGTTAATTTTGACAGAATTTTATCAATATTTTTCTATTATGGACGGAATTATAAATATGAAGAAGTTCTTGTATCAATACTTCCAATAAACTCTTTTTTGTTCAAGCTAAAACCCACCCCAAATGCATTTTAATGCAATAGTTTTCTTTGTTAAGTTGAGAGAAAAATGGTACCTACTTCAAACCTTTGGTGTATATATATATATATATATAAATCAAAGATGTATTGAGTAAACAATTACATATTGTTATATAAAATTTGTTAACAAAAAAGATTAATGTAAGAAAAAAATTATAGGTAAAGTACTTATGCACGTCCACATTCACATCAATTGCCATAGAAAATGTATATGATTGTATATGCCTGTTATGCATAGTATGATGATTAATATTGTGGGGGATGAATACAACACTATGATCATTAGTATATGGTTGAATATTATAACACGATAACATGTACACTAATTTTTGTAACTATGTAGAGAAGCATTACTGTGATTGACTTGCTTAGAATGGAGATTGAGATTTCAAGCAAGATTGGAACTTCATGAGTTGAGATATTTCAAAATTTTGGAGGGCCTGCAAATGCCTTGGTTTCAGAAATGAAAATAGAGCATCCACAGACCATTGGGATACTATGGCAACTAACCCACTACCACTTCCCATATTTGCTCAGATACGTGTGGAAGTGGGTTCGTGGTTGCCACATGTCTCTCATTCTCTATATAAAGAGATGACCGTGAGACCTATGAAAAAAGATTAGGGTTTTGCTCAACCAAATAGAAGAGGAAGAAGGAAAAGAGAGGGCTGGTTGCTTGTGGGTTTTCCAAAAATTATCTTTGACAAAGAAGAAGAAAAAAAGGAATCGATTAACCCCGAATATCACCTTCTTGATGTCTTTCTCTCTTTTTTTCTCCTTGTGCGGCTTTGGAACTCGGTTCTCTTATTTAAGAATAGTATAACCGTGAGTTTATGAAATCAATGTCATTTTGAATCTATATTCTCTATCTAGAGAGATCGCCTGAGTCAATTGAGCATCATCTTCTTGAGATCTTATATTATCTTTGTAAGAATACACCGTAATCTCTTGAGTGAACTGAGTTTGAAAAAACCATACTAAAATAGCATTACGTTACTAAATTTTCTATAGAACTAAAACTGTGAGTTACTAGGCTTTAAGAAAACAATGAGGTTTCATTTAGTTTTTTAAGAGAGTACAAATCCTTAGAGAGGCAAGGGTTCTACTCAAGCTAGATTGTATCCCGGAGTTAGCTTGACCTCAATTCATTGCATGTTATGGGAGACATCAACTATCTTCAATAAACGTGATAACGACACCTTCTATGCTCGGATGAATCGGTTAACATAAACCTTTAAATAAAGAAGACGAGAAAGGTGAAAAAACCCAAAAAATCATGATTAAACTCATCTATCACGATTGAACGGATTGATCGTGACTAAAATAGCCTATCACGACTGAAATGAA
Organism: Platanus orientalis; assembly: GCA_025762735.1. Classification (NCBI taxonomy): domain Eukaryota; kingdom Viridiplantae; phylum Streptophyta; class Magnoliopsida; order Proteales; family Platanaceae; genus Platanus; species Platanus orientalis. Next base: position 7,962 of record JAOXJP010029424.1, on the reverse strand, counting down.
GTCTACAACTGATTAACAATGCACGATTGTTCAGGTGTTCCATGATTGATGAGGTCATCTATGACTGAATTGTGTTTTGCAATAGAGTAGAAAATTATTTTTGATTTATTCCTCTGTTACTCTATTTTCATCACCACAAAACTAACACATGAGATGTTTAGAGACCATGATGCAATCATGTTATGTATTTTGTATTGTATGACTCTTGAATGTTTAAAAATAAACTAAATTTGGCAGTGAAGAATTCTTACTAAGCAATATTCATACCATTCACTAAACCATCTCTTGTTACATAAAGATGCATTTTATAAAATTATGAGTTCCCATCATATGCTCATGTTTATTTTAACATTTCATTAAAGTTTCATTGGAATGATATTAAAAAAAAGAAAAGGTTTCATTGAAATATTTTATTTTTTTATGTTCCTAATTTACATGGATTTTTCAATATATTGAAGCATTCTAATAAAAATTCCATAACTCTTCCATCAAAATTAAAATTGAAACTTTGGACAAGATAAAGGTAATTATTTTCTTTGGGGTCATGTCTGCAAGTTGACCAACGAATCTTAACAGACATGGACTAGGCATCTTGTTGTATACATCTTAGATTTGGTAGGACATCTGAAGTCACCCTAAAGTGGGATTGACATTACGGGTTAACACATCAGTGTTGAAAAAGTGACTTTACACTTTTTGAGGGATGCTTTTCACTTTTTAGTGTTGTTGGCCTCAAATGTCAATCCTATTTTAGGGTGACCTCAGATTATCCTACCAAATCCTTAGATTCCTCGGTCAAAAAAGCCTAAGCCTCTAGCCCAAGCTCCTAGCATGTCAGGACATAAATATAGGGTTTTGGATAGAGATTCAGCCCAACCCAAGGCTTATGAAGCAGTTAATTAAAGTTAATACCCTTTTAAAAACAAAATAAACGTTCTCATTCGGTGTCTAGGACACCAAGGAATGTCAGAAGGATTAAATGTGTGGAAGGAGCAGGTTCTCCCTCACACAGGGAAGTGTGCCCTATGCAGAAAGTGCATGGGCCCACACCCCTTATGAGAGGGAGAACCCTGCCCCAGTGCAGAGGATCAGGCCCCTTTTAAAAAGCTTCCCTTTAAAGTTTCCGGCCGAGGACCAGGACACAACCCAAACTTAAGCCCAGACAAGCTACGCCAGTCTTTGTGTGTCAATTGGCGGCCAAGATGGCATAGGGTTCAATCTGGGCCGGGTCCCTCTGTATTATCTCTCGAAAAGTAAGGGTGAATCTGTTATTTCGGTAAGTTCAAGGATTGACATGCATATTCTGATACTTAGAAAGGGGTATTTGTGTAAAGTTCCCGCCATAATATAAACCGTAAGAATCGTCTCCTGCTCTAGGGTTTCTGGTTAAGAAGTCAGAGCGAGCGAGCGAGCACAGAGAGAGAGAGAGAGAGGGGTATCTCCATCGTCGAAACCATGGGTCGTATGCACAGTCGCGGGTACTTTCTCCTATCTCATCTCTTCAGAAACTGTATTTTAACCTTTGTTTGCAGCTTTAATGGCGATTCGTCTCGTGTTGTTCTGTGTGTCAATATAAGCATCTAATTACCTTGCATTTTTTTTGTGGGTTTTGCTACTGTTTACAGTAAGGGTATCTCCTCATCGGCTCTCCCGTACAAGAGGACTCCGCCTAGTTGGCTGAAGATCTCTTCTCAGGATGTGAGAAACCCTAACCACACCCTCCTCAATTTCCCATAAATGGAACCCTAATTTGTTAACGGTGCTTGTTTTTTGATGATTTGGGTCTGATCTTCCAGGTTGACGAGAACATCTGCAAGTTTGCGAAAAAGGGTATGACGCCGTCGCAGATCGGCGTTATCCTTCGTGACTCTCATGGGATTGCGCAGGTCAAGAGTGTGACGGGGAGCAAGATCTTGCGTATACTTAAGGCTCATGGTGTGTACTTTCTCTTCATTGATGTTTTTTACTGGTTTAGTTTTTGGAAAGTTTGGAAAATGATGTTTTTGATTTTTGATTATACTGTTTCCATTAGGGCTTGCTCCTGAAATCCCTGAGGATCTTTACCACCTCATTAAGAAGGCCGTTGCAATCCGGAAGCATTTGGAGAGGAACAGGAAGGATAAGGACTCGAAGTTTAGATTGATTCTTGTCGAGAGCCGGATCCACCGATTGGCTCGCTACTATAAGAGGACAAAGAAGCTTCCACCTGTCTGGAAATAGTGAGTCCTTCATTTGTCTCTACGTGTTGTCCATTCCTTTTTTTTTTTTTTCTTTTATTTATGTATATAATAATTGATACTGTGTTTGTTTAATTTACATCTATTATTTTTACTATTGCCGTGTTGCTGTTGGATTTCTTAAATGCAGTTCTTATATCTGATCATTAAGAACATAGTTGTGAAGAAATTGTTGCAGTTATTATTTGTAGTGTTGGTTTTAGTGATTTAGTATAACGTGTTTCAAGAAAATTATTAGCTTGACATGAAAAAGTTTTGCTTGCAACCAGAGGGATTAATTAGATTGCAGTTTTTTGGATGAATATTTTTTGTTCTTTTGCTAGGACATCTGTGTCTCCTTTATATTTTAATTGCACTATACTTTTAGCTTTAGTGTTGCTAGCCTGTTTTTGGGTGAGGCAGGATGTTATGAATGTGATTTAGGAGTTCTATTGGACGGAATTGTTTGATAAGAATCTTAACAATACGTTCATCTTCTTAATTGCTAAAAAGAGAGCATCCAAAGAGCTTAGGGATATTAGGCTGGTAAAATCCTATCTTGCACCCAATTGACCCTAAGCTTAAATGAAGCATTTAAGAACTTTTTGTGGAATGATAGGGTGGATTTCAGAACTTATTATTTAGTGGACTACAATAATGTGTGTAGGCGTAAGGAGGAAAGTGGTCTTTGTTTGAGGATGAAATTTTTTTAATCAAACTCTCTAGGAAAATGGTTTTGGGGATTTGGCACGAACAAGGAAATTCTTTGGAAGAAAGTGATAATCAGTAAGTATGGGATGCCTTTGGAGTGGGAGCCTAAGGAGGTGAGGATGAGTCATGGACCGGCCTATGGAAAGCCATTGGTAAAGTCTTTGTTGATTTCAGGAGATTCATCAAATTGGATTTGGGTTCAGGAGAAACTATTACTTTTTGTATAGATGTGTGGTGTGACCCCTTCCCACTGCAAAGAAAGATTTAGTGGGATGTATGCTTTAGTGGCCAACAAACAGGGAGTCATTACAGACCATTTTGTTCATGTCATGGGACGTGGGTTTGGAATCTCAATGTTACAAAAATCTGGATGATTGAGGAACTCTCTGAGCTTTTAAATCTTTTGAATGTGGTGAGGCCAATATCTGGAGAGGATGATAGGTGGAGTTGGACTGTAGCCAGCAGGTGTAAGTTTTTGGTCAATCTTTCTATGCAGCTCTAGTAAGATTTGGCTGGTCAACTTTTTTGTCAGAAATCCATGTGGTGGCATTGTATATCTTTCAAAATAATTTTTTCTTTGAATGTTTGTTTGAATAGAATTCTCACTGTGGATGATCTAAAAAGGATAGTGGTATATGGCTAACAGGTGGGCTCATTTTTTCGAGGAAGAGGAATCTGTGGATCATCTGTTTGTGAATTAGTTCACAATGTGTGGAATTCCTTCCTTAACAAGTTAGGTATTGGTTGGACTTTTTTTTTCAGGATTTAGAGGACTAGTCTCCTGGTGGCGGTTGGTTGGTGTAGTGGAGATCTTGAATGAGGTTTGGAGACCCCTTTCAGGGGCTATATGCTGGTGTATTGGGAATGAGAGGAATAGGAGGATCTTTGAGTGTGGTATCGGCGTGGCTTCCCCCTGCTGTAGATATGTTCAAACTTAATTTTGATGATGCTTCATTTGGGAATCCGGGGCCGGGCAGGTTATGGATGTATTGTGAGGGACTTTTTAGGTTGAATTCTATGGGTTAAAGGAGGCCCCATTAGTGTTGCTAATGCTATTTTTGCTGAGTTAATGGGTCTCCTGGAAGGGCTGAGGCTTATTAAGAAGAAGGGCCTAAAAGAGTGTTGTGTGGGGGGGACTCTACCACAATTATTTCTTGGGGTAGGGGAGATCGTTGTGCTTCGTGGAGGCTCCATCACTTCATTTCTCAGATCAGGACTTTGATCAAGGAATCGGATATCTACTTGATCCACGTTTCCCGTTCTCAAAATGATTTGGTTGACAAGGTTGCTAAGTGGAGTGTGGGACAGCTTTCCAGTTTTGAAGGAAATCCTGTGCCCGACTGCTGATGTTGTTTTTAATATTTTGATTGTTCTTTTTTGTTTTTGCTGTTGAGTGGTTGTATTTCTCTTGTTCTTTTAATGCAATTCGTTGGTATTCATAAAAAAAAAAAAAAAAAAACAAAGGCTGTTTGTATAACATCTTTAATCTTCTAACCTATAATGCCAAGTTGGAGTGGTATTCTACTCGGAAATTTTTTGATTTGGAGGCTTGGGATTCTGTGGAGTAGGCAGTTATTTAGCATTGTTTTTGCTGTGCTTTGTTTTGCTTTTCTTATTCTTGTGTTGCATCTTCATTCTTCACCGTCTAGGTGATCCTTCTTCTTTGTTCTCTTTTGAGTAAAGTTGGTACTGTTCAAAAAAAAAAACTTTTTTACTATATTTATTTTCTGATCATCTTTGATCTGGGGCTTGTAGTTTATTCTTATAAAAGAATATCTTCTATGTTTTATTATTTTTTGATAATTTTCGATATGGGGCTTGACGTTTGCCATGTTTTTTGCATTTAGTTCTGGTTGTTATAAACATGCGAAAACATGAAGGCAGTGTTTATGTGTGAGGATGGTATTGTGGCTTTATGCATCACAAATCAGGACTAGAACGTGAATTGAAAAACAAGAGAACTTTCCAGACACAAAACGAAGGAAATTGGACTAAACACGGATCAGGAAAAGTAGTAGTTTGTGTCATTTGGGAATGGGAGCAGGCATTTTCTGGTTTTCAGAAGGATGCTTTCCAATTGTGGCTAGGAAAGTCTTACATGATATGTGATATCTTGTGAAGATTTGAATTTGGATATCTACCGAATATGCTATTTAAGTCCCATCTTAAGATGGAACTTTATGCCGTACCAAATAAAGGATGGAACTTTATGAACTTATAATTCATTTAGTTCTTTCTGCTTCTTTGTAGTCTGTCTTTTCCTTGGTCTAAGAGTTCTCTTTTTTTATGTGATCTAATATGAACCTCAAGCTTTACGTGTCTCTTGGCATCCTTGAGTTAATGGGTAGACTTCCTAAATGATGGCCATAGGGTAACAGAATGACTACCTTTTGCATTCATGTCTCTAGGCATCTTTAAGTCAATTGAGAGATTACTTGTATGTGATAGCGCCATGGGGTAACAGGAGGATTTCTTATAAAACAACACTTTCTGCTTAATATCTGTGACTTCTTTCAGAGTTTCTCTGTTTCATTTGTTCTCTGTTTTTTTAATGTTTTCCAAACAGCCTTGAGCTTATCTGTTCATGCTGATATGGTCTGTGTAATTTCTAATTGAAGGATGGTGAGAACCAAGGTCTTATCATTTCAAACTATAATAGCAGCAAGATTTTTATTTATAATCATTATTACTTTTTAGAATGGCTATGCAACTTTTATTCACAAGAAGCTAGAGAGAGGTGCTTCACCAGGACTGTGAAGAAAGGAATAGCAAAGACGAAAACAGCAAAAAACAGAATATTACAGATTCTTACGAGAAAAATTATATCATTCAACTCATCAAAATTATCCAAGATGACACCCAATCAAAAAGAAGTTTATCTCTATTTCAGGCTCCTAAAATGATCTCTAATTAGATTGAGAGAATAATGAGGGATTTCTTGTGGGGCTCTTCCAAAGAAAAGAGGAAGATTCATTGGGTTAGTTGGAAGGATATTTGCAAGCCAAAGGCAAGGGGAGGTTTGGGAATTCGGGATGTGGCAGTCACTAATAGAACCCTCCTTAACAAATGGTTGTGGAAATTTGATGTGGAAAAGAACACTATTTGGAGACGACTTGTGGCAGCCAAATATGGTGAGACTCGTCCTGGGTGGATTAGTGGTAACCTGGAAGGGAGTATGGGGTGTGGGGTGTGGAGAAATATTATCAAATGATTAAATGGTTTCCTTCCTTGTGTTCGCTTTAGAATCAACAACGGAGAGAATGTCCGTTTTTGGCATGATCCTTGGTGTGATAGGGCGACGTTGGCTAGCCTCTTCCCCTCCTGTTATAGTCTTGCGGGAAACGAATGGGGGTCCATAAAAGAGCATATGGTGAGAATAAGGGTATTGTGCTCTTGGAATATTCAACCAAGAAGATGCTTAAATGATTGGGAGATTGAAGAGATGGGTCGATTACTGGAATTGTTGGATGGATACAGCTTTGGGGAGAGGGATATGTCAGATGAAATGATTTTGGAGGCCGGATGAAAGTAAAGGATTTACAGTTAGTACCATGTATGAGGCACTTATATCATCCATAGGGATACAGTTCCTTGGTGAGTGTGTTTGGAGCTCCAAAATGCTGACCAAATTTGCATTTTTGATGTGGGAGTTGTGGTGAAACAGGATCCCAACGATAGATAACCTATTGAGGCGAAGATTGGTATTGCCTAATTGGTGTTGTTTATGCAGGAAAGAAGCGGAATCAGTGGATCACTTATTTTTACATTGTCCATGGTCCAAGACATTTTGAGATTATTTTATTAGGGGCATGGGGATATGTTGGATTCATCTTGGGTCAATGAGAGAGCTCCTTCTTTGTTGGCCGTTTCAATCAGTGGGGGAAAGCAAGAGCAACTTGCGGGAATTTTGTTTGATGTTTCCAACTGCTATGTGTGGTGTTATTTGGGACGAGCGTAATAGGAGAACTTTTGAAAGAGTATCAAAAAAGCTTCACACCATTTTAGATGGCATTCTTATAAGGCTTCATGGATGGATGTATCTGATGCAGTCAAGGGAGGCCCCTTCGCTTAGTTCCTGGATATTTGATTGGAATACTCTGTTGTATTAAGTTTAGAGGGCCCTTTCGGTTTGTTTTTCTTGTTGTAGCTTGATCATCTCTCATGTTGTATCTTTCTGTTTGGTTTTTAATCAATCTTACTTTCTTTAAAAAAAAGGCCTTTCTACATTGAGACAGTATCATCGATCCTTACCACTTGGACTAAAAAAAAAAGACAGACCCTATCTTCAAAGATTCTTTTGTTCTCTTTTTCCACATGCCCAAGATAGATATCGCTAAATAACTTTAGAAATGATTTCCAAATCTCCTATTGACTACCCGGAGATTAAATTTCTAAAGTTGCACAGAAATGACCAAGATACATTGAGATGAGAGAGAGAAGACCTAGACTTTACAAATGGTCCAACAATGACGAAAAAGGTGGTCCACCAATTCCTCCCTCATACAAAACATGCACCTATTTGTCAAATTCTAACCCTGACTCATTAGATGGTTGAGAGTAAAAATGTTATTCACATAAGTGTTCCAAATGGAGTGATTTACCTTTGATGGGATCCCCAAGATCCAAATGCCCTTACCAAGAAACGGAGCACCTATTGAGTTATTCAAGCCTGAATAGAATGCTTTAGTGGTGAATTTTCCTTTTTTATTGTTATTCCACTCCCAAGTTTCTCTTTCACCATTGTAACCTGGCTTTGATAATTCATAAAAAAAAAAGGTTCTCTCTCTTTCAGCCTGATCTCACTTCACAAGTAATGCAATCAAAATGTTATGTAGACTGTAGGCACCATGTCACTACTCCCTAAAGCTGTTGTAAAAGCTTAAGAGTTGTCAGACATCGTCTTCTAATAGGTGATCCACGTGTTATCATGAACCTGCAATTAGACATGACTTGGGATTATTGGGGGAAAAAAAGGAGAAAAAGTATTCCATTTACTGATTGGTTGGAAGAAGAATAAAGAGGGGAAAGAGAAGTA
>JAOXJP010029413.1:0-16903 GCA_025762735.1 Platanus orientalis | reverse complement strand
TATATATATATATATATATATATATATATATATATATATATATATAAAATTTATTGAAAACAACAACTTCAACCTCTATGATCTTACTACGTACTACAGTATGCATGCCTATGACCGAGTAATAATTAAAGACCAACCAATTCCTTCATCATGAATAGGAGATAAACTTAAGAGAGTTAGATTTACACTAAATACACTGATTTCTTGAATATGAAGAATCGGTCATGTTAAGCGAATTGGATTCTCGAACTTCATAAATCAGTATTGTGAGTTTAAAAAACTATTGTTGAATCAGAACTTGGTAATATAATTCACAGCCATCCTACAACTCATGAAATGTTAGCTAGCCAAATTCGAATTGAGTGGAATGGCAGGATAAGTGTCATGTAGGCGACCCCAATTAGTTGTGTCAAGGCTTTGTTGTTGTTGATTTTGCAATATAATGGTTCGAGAAGCAATGCATTATTAAGGTTACTCAATTTAATACAAAGGAGCGAAAGATATTTAGTTGTGTTACTTTTGAACCGGGTCAATAATTCATTATTGATAGCCTTCCAATTACGGCTAATAGGTTCATTATACCAACAGTTACCCCACCACCTACGCATTGTCACGCAACGTAACTGTTTTTTCTAGGCTTGATACATATTTCAAAGTGGGATTCTCTGGTGCTGCCTTAAAATTCTTTTAGTTCACTGTTTTGCTGTCAATATTAAATTGCAGCTTAGAGTTCGGCCACTACTACTACTGCTGTTGATGCTAAGTTCATGTAGTCATTGATACTAACATATTCGTTTGTAGACTTTAAGCTTGATCATAAAGACCTTATCCATACTTCCAATTGTCAGCTGTATAGCATATACCATAATATTTGTCATTCTTTATTGCAAACACGTATTAAGAGCAGATTTATCCACAAACATTTTTAATTTTTAATTTTTTTTTACGTTGAGATATTTTTTATAATTTTTTTTATGTTTAGAATTGATTTGTATATTCCCAAATCGGTCCCACATCCTATGTTTACCAAATGCAGTATTGCTTACCATGAGAAGATATTTATCCATGTTACTGGTACATAGAAGGAGCAGGTTCCATTGTTTCATGGGCCTCAAGAAGATGTTCTATCCCTAATTCAACCAAATTAGTGATCTTTTTGGGTCATTATTTTCTCTCATAAGTATTTTTAAACCTATCATGAACATTTTTTCTATCATATTGCCATGGCCTACCAAGAAGCAAACTACAAGTATCCATGGATACGACCTCACATAATACCTGATCACTATAATTCTTTCTAAAGAAAAATTGAACTAGGCAATGCTTATTTCTTACGTCATTCCCTTGTAAGGCTGAGTGTGTAATTCTGTCTTGAATTTCAATTTCTCCACCATGTTGGTTGCTACCACATTTTCACAGCTCCCTCCATCAATTATGACATTATGAACTTTTCCATGAAAAGTGCAACTTTTGTAAAAGATGTTGTGAAGCTAGTCATCTTGTTCTTCATGGGCTGCACTCAAACTTCACCGAATGACAAGAGATTCACCCATAGCAGCATAAGTGACTTCTTCATATTCTTTTTCTTCCAAGGACTCCTCAATTGAACCATTATCACCATTCTCTTCAACTATCTCTTCTTCAACAAGAGATACAATTTGCGGTTGAGACAATCAGAGGCAAATGGCCAAATTCTTAGTAATTAAAACACTTGTGAGAGTTGGCATTAGATGAACTTGGACCAGTTGTACCATTAGTCTTATAGGGTGTTCTAACTGAGGTCGCTTTACCCGCTGAAATTTGTTTGGAGGAGGAGATATTCCTCTAGTTGAAAAGACCATCCTTAGCAAATAATCGATGGTTGCTTCCACGAGCATCTTTAAGTTGTTTCTCCATCTTAAGTGCCACCTTGACATCATCATTATAAGTTCAATAAGGTTGCAATTGAACAACATTATCAATTTTCACCTTTAACCCACCAAGATAGTGAGCTATATTTTTCTCTTCTAGTTAAGCAATGTTGCATCTTATCATGAGATGTTCAAACTCCACTGTATATTTTTTCACAAACATCTCCTTTTACTTGAAATTGTGGAACATAAAAAAAGTATCTTGTTGGTAGTTATTTAACAGAAACTTTATATATATTAAGTTTCCTCCTCATCTTCTCCCAATTAACAATGTGACTTCTTATTTCATGAGCTCGTTGTTTCTTTAGGTACTCCATAAGGAGGCATATATCTTCAACTTGATGGTGATAAGCTTCACCTTGCGATGATTCAGTACATCCTTATAATTGAAAACATGTTTTACCGAATGAAACCAATCAAGAAACTCATTTGGTTGCATTCTTCTTTCAAATTCCATAATATCAACTTTCGTGTCTAGATGATCATATTGGAACTCATAGTCACTCCGAGCATGATAACAGAGAAAATTCTCTTCACTAGATGCTAGACTCTGAGCGTGATTGAAGGATTTAACCTTTTCTCCTTAAGTACTAGAAGATTCACCCTAAGAATTATGATGAGAATCGTCATGTTTAAAAGGTTTATAGTGCTTAAGACGTTGTTGAAGCTGCTGCATTTATCTCCTTAACTCATTTACTTTGAAATCATGAGAGTCACTTTCGTGAGCTTGACATGCTTCAAAATTAGGCCTATGAAGACGATGGCTAGCCATGATTAGTAAAGCTTTGATACAAAATTGATACTGGGTATTAAAAAAACCAAACCCACAACTAATAGAGAAGCTCACCACTCTTAGGAATCCACCAAAGGGATACAGAGCAAAAGATAGAAATGATCACCACTCAATGGAATCCACCAAAAAGTTATAGAACAAACTCGCTACCAATCAGAATCCATCAAAAGGATAAGAGTTATAGAAGAAATCCTTCTTTTCGATAAGCCAAAGGCTTATTGTATTCAAAACATCAATCCCTCTCTCTTTGCAGAACTCATATATAACCATGGACTTATATAGGATTAGACTTGGAACAACCCTTCAAGTAAAGTAAACACTCTAAAAAACTTCTTACACTTTTCAAAATAACAAATTATAGTTGCAAGAATCAATTAGCTAAGATTCTTGACCATATATTCAAAATGCATCTAATTAGACTCATTAAGAAAACTTAGGAATTGAAAAGGTCATAAAAGACATCAAACCCGTTCCCTCGGGTTGTTATCAGTCAGCCTAGACATGCACTCTGTAAAATAATGTCCACAACTTCCTCTAGAAAAATCTAATTTTCATTTAAACTATGGGTTGGAAACTAAACTCATAGTGCATTCCCATGGTGTATGGCTTGCAGGCTAATTCGCACAGAGTTAATACAGATTTACTTTGGTAGTTACCCCAAAATTGCTAATGGAGACTGTATCAAAACTTCACCAAGTCAATATTCTCTTAGAGCTAAGTTATTAAGAGTGTCATAGGACATTGGTGTCACAAAATCATAGTTTTGACAACAATATCAGACCGATTGAATGAACTAGAACTGGACACTTCCTTAGATCTACACAGCCTTGAAACTGAGCTACACCAAAAGTTGTATATGATCAATTTGTTTTTATAATTCATTTGGCCCTTAACGAATCATTCGGGTTGTTTTCGAGTGAAAAAATGTTCTCACAAAAATTGATTTGACTGTGTTATGTGCACCAAAAATTGACGTGTGATATGCTTTTGAATTTGGTACCTTTTTTGGAAACCTACTTTTTGTAATGAACACTTCTTTTGACACTTTTAACCCTATACATAGCACATGTTAACCCATGGTGTGGTCACATGTTTGGTCATACCAATTTATCATAGAACATTTGCTCCCGATTTTGAGAATTCATTTGACACTTCAAACCTAGGTTTATAAAATCCACATTAGGTTTTCCCCTTCATTTTCCCTTTCTCAGCACAAACATCTCATCTAAAACCCTAGTGTTCCATTTGGGGAAAAAAAGGCCAAGAAGGGGAAAATATAAAACAATGATCATCTACGAGGTCAAGCAAGGAGAGATCCTTACTCAATGTAGAGAGAATGAAGTACAAAACCATAAGCTTCGGTATTTAGGATGTTGGGAGATAGGATAATATCATACCACTATAGAGGCGTTGTTTCCATACCTCACAACTTCTTAACCTTGTTTATGGAAATGATAGAGATTGTGTAGCTGAGGAAAAGATGAATTTTAAGATGAATTACAAGATTCCTTCTTGCATATTTTGGCCAATAAGCTATATCCATCTAATGCAATGACTGTTGTTGAAATTACCAATAAGATTGGTTAATAGTCCATGCACCAGCAACATTGGCACATTCAAAGTGTTGGGAAGTGTCTTGAATTCTCACTGCATCAAGCCATGTGCAATCTATTTTCTAGAGTGGTTATTTTTGGGAATTTTACCCACTTCAAGAAATAGGGTTTGTAGGTCTCTATAAAGAGATGTCTTGTGGTTTTTTGTGGTAGTATGTGGAAGACTTGTGGAAGTGTGGTTGTAGAAGAGCAGCACAAGTCACAACTTTGTCAGAGAAGCAATAACGTATTTTGTGTAGAGATTTCACAGGGTTTTGCCTTTGGTCTTGGGAACTCATTGTTGTGCATTTTGTAATCTTTTTGTTCTCTGTATTAGTACAAGTTCTTGATCATTATTGCCCGTGGATGTAGGTAGGTTTGCCGAACCACGTTAAATATTGTTTTGTATGATTGTTCTTTGCTGTTTACTATTTTTTTGCATTATTTCATGTGCACTGTGTACTTAAATCAGATCCATGTTTGTTCCGTTGTGCTGTTTTTGTCACCACAAATTGGCGTCAGAGCTTTAGGTTGTTACCGGATGGTTCAGAGTGCTAAGTCTTTTGGGTTATCAACTGCTAGTTGTTGTTGGTTGTTGTTGTGAGTTAATGATTCTTTATTTTTGAGAATTTTGTGATGGCGTCTACAAGGTTCAAGATTGAGAATTTTGACAGAAAAAACCTTTATGTGCTTCTTGGAAACATCGTTTAAGGTAAAACAATTTTTTCTTTTGCACCATATTCAGGTATATTCTATATATAGTCGTGGCATAGGCCAATGGGTCACATTTGTGCAAGAGGTTTAGCAGATTTAAGCATGTAGGGTGGTTTGCTCCATGGTGAAAAGTTTGGGTTTTATGAGCGTTGTGCTCATGGAAAGCAACACTGAGGTATTAGATGGAGATTCGGATTTTCAGTTGGAGGTGGAGTTGGAGTGTGGTACTCCTATTTCGTTGGGACTTGAAGATGTTGTTTCAAATCCGATTCAGGTTCTGGAAGTTCAACAGTATGGAAGTGTGCCCAACTTGGACGTTAGTCCTCTAATCAGAGTTGGTTTTGAAGACATGTTGTGGATGCATTTTGTGCTAAGGAGTCAGTAGATATGTCAACAAAGCCGGGTTTGGTGATTGAGTTCAGGGGTGGCTTGGACTCACTACAACAAAAATGATTTTTAGCAGCATACTTTAGGAAGCGTTTTTGTACAAATGCTGTGAAAGGTATAGTATTATACAACGTCTCTCTAAAAAACGTTAAAAAAATGTTGCTAAATGGGGTAAATGACAAAAATAGCCTAAAAACACTTCTTATAAAGTCGTGCAAAAACACTTTTAGAAGCGTTTTGAAAATGCCTCCTATAACCGCACGTTTCCTATAACTGTGCAAAAACATCTTTAGAAGTGTTTTCAAAATGCTTTAAAATGCTTCTAATAACCCTTTAAAGCGAAAACGCTTCCTATAGCCGCACAAAAAGACCTTTAGAAGCATAACGCTTCTAAAGGGTTATGTATATATTTCCCTTCCTCTCTTCCTACTTTCTATTCCTCTCTTCCTGCCAGCGTCTCTTCCCACTTTCAAAACGCTTGTTGATCTGTTTGTTTTCTTGCAGGATTCACCATGAAAGGAGCCAAATTGAAGGCGGAGAGGAAGAAAGCTGACAGTAAGTAAATTTTAGTCGTCTTTTGCTCGTTTCTTTTATCTTATATCATTTTATTTTTCGTTGTTGTTATCTAGTAGATGGTTAGGTTTTCATTCAGAATCGGTTTAGATCTTAGCATTTGAGATCTAAGGTCTATTTGTTTCTATTTCAGTCAACGAGAAAAATGAATGATGAAATCCTTTTTTTTTTTTTTTTTTTGTAGGCTTTCTATGAAGAGGAAAGGTGTTGGTGCAGATAAGATGGGCAAAAAAACAGCGAAGAAGGGGAAGCCAGCAAAGGATCCTAACAAGTTGAAGAGGCCTGCAAGTGCCTTTTTCGTTTTCATGTAAAAAAAGTCTTTCTCTTTTTAAATTTCCTTTAATAGATCTGTTTCTTATTTTTTTTCCATGATTGTTAATAATCTTTTTTTTATTTCATATAAAGATTAAATGAGTCGTTTTAAACCAGGTTGGCAAAGCCATTTTGTGTTTACTGCTGAGCCAAGAAGAGATGAGGTATAAATTTAAAAAAAAAACCTTTAGGCAGTGTTTTTGAAACGCTTCCTAAAGTATACTACATATTTAACCTTTGTACTCTATTAATTTGAAAGATAACTGATTGTGTACCCTTTAGGGTTTGGTGGAGTAGATGATCAAAGAGCTTCTTTTAGTTTAGTTTGGTGGAATTCAAGCCAATGTGGAGATTTGTTGGGAAGTGTCTTGAATTCTCATTGCACCAAGCCATGTGCAACCTATTTTCTAAAGTGAGATTATTTTTGGGATTTTAATCCACTTCAGGAAATAGGGTTTGTAGGTCTCTGTAAAGAGACATCTTGTGGTTTTTTGCGGCTGCATGCGGAAGACTTGCGAAAGTGCGGCTGTGGAAGAGTGGCACAAGTCAAGATTTTGTCAAAGAAGTAAGAACATATTTTGTGTGGAGAGTTCGCAGGGTTTTCCCTTTGGTTTTGAGAACTCACCGTTGTAAGTTTTGTAATCTTTTTGTTCTTCGTATTAGTGCAAATTGTTTTTGCCCGTGGATGTAAGCAGGTTTGTCGAACCGCGTTAAATATTGTTTTATGTGATTGTACTTTGCCGTACTATTTTTTCACATTGTTTCATGCACACCACATACTTGAATCAGATCCGTGTTTGTTCCATTGTGCTATTTTTGTCTCAACACAAAGCATCTGCTTTACATTCAATTGCACATCCAATTTTCAACTTGCTGAATAGAACACTTAAAAACAGTATTCTCAATCAAGTGATAAAAATTACTATACTTCTTCCCTATCATATTTTCTCCCTTTGAATTGAACCTTACTGTTATGTCTGATTTTAATGTATCCACCTCGAGTTATATCTACCAAGCTTGGAGTTTAGGTGGATAATTTTTACTACAATATTTCATACTAATAAATGTTGGATTTCTAATGTGGTAGTTTCATGGACTTTTCTTCTTATTTTAGGTTTAGAAATTCTCAGTAATTCATGTGGTATGATCAGCTAAAAACAAGAATATATTTTAATTTATATTTAACCCAAAGTGAAAACATTAACTTTAAGATTGATCATTCCATGTTGGTTTAATTGGTGGTACACTTATAGGATGTAAGCCGCATCTCAATATCATATAGATTTCACCATGAGTCAAAAGAAAAGTAGTTCACTAGATGGTGAGGATTTTATTTCATTTTATTTTTTATTTTTTTATTTGTGGGGGGGGGGGGGACATGGTGATTTAATAGGTTGAAACAATCAATATGCAAATCGATTTTCAACAACTCAAAAAATCACATTCAATTTTTTGATTTTATAAATTGTGTTAAATCGATTCTTGGCTCATGGAGGATGATTTCTGAATTGCCACAAATCAATTCCAAAAATTTAATCATAGCATAATTGTCCTCCTGGAGGAAATTTATCCCTTGGTCTGTAAGATCTTGGGTTCAAGTTATGGTATAGTCAGAAAAATAAAAATCCAAAATTTTGATTTGCTTGATTTGCCCAAGCCCATGATTCAATTCCTCGGTAACTGTTGAATTGATTCAATTGAACAGATTCGTAGTTCATAAGTAGGTTTGGCGGATCAAGCAATTATGGCTAACCCGTAAGATAAGAAACTAAAACACCCACAACCATACTGGCCATGCCTTCTTATTTCTGGATACATAGAAAGTAGAAACATAGTTGCTATAGGCTCTACGCCCACCACACAACATACAATCAGGTACTTCCAGCTGCTTGGAATCAAACAAGCGCCCTAGTTATTGGGCTACTAGCATGTTAGTTCCAACTTTTTTTTACCAAAGTACTATATTTACATCAGCTGTAGATGTCCTTCTAACAAGTTCAGTGAGGAGGCTTACGATCATCTGGGTACACATGGTGGGTGTCTGTAGAGGATCCTGATGAATTACCATAATTGCCATAGCTCTCATTCTTCTCATCATCTTCATCATTAACTTTAATGCTCGTTTTAGTTTCTCCTTTGCCAACTCCCACTGCTGCAGGATCTGCGTTCGAGCCTATTTTTCCAGCGAGGTTGTTTACCTTGACATCGTTTGCACCATTAAAGCTCCCTCCCTCGAACTTTCGACCCAGATTTACATATGTATGCTCGTTACGTGCATGCAGCTGATAGTCATGTTTCTCTTTATGCCCCTCGGCTGAACTAAGCTTCGGAGTGACCTCGTTGCGTTCTTCAGTTTTCGCATCGGCTGGTAGAGATACCAGGATCGTTGCGATGATAACTAGTATGAGTAAGTTCTTCATGATTAACCTGACCATAAAACCAAGAATTAAATACCAATAATTACATGAAATTAAAAGTAGTAGTAGCTGAAAGTTGAAACCAAAGAGATCTTGATAGGGCTTTCTTTGGCTAGACAAATTGGAGTAAGACAGATAATTATTGAAAGTGATGCAGAAGTGGTCATCAAGCACCTGAATATTGTTCATAGTATTTGGCCATGGAAGACAAGGAGACTATTAATTACATGCAAAGAACTATGTGTAAACTTTGAATCTGTCATCTTCAAGCATATTTCTAAAGAAGGTAACATATTAGCCCATTACTTAGCCAAGGGTACCATTAGGAACAATAATCTTGGTGTTGTAAGGATTATGGATCCTACTCCTGAAGTTTAATGAAAATTTTCATTCACCCCAAATAATAATAATAAATAAATAAAGCTGTAGAAAATGTTGATGCAATCGCAACAACTCTAGAAGAACATACCTGACTTTCCTCTGGAATTATATGAGAGAGTTGCACAAAATGGAACAATTTATAGAGGACTTCCTTGTATTAATCCGGGCTAGTGGGAGGGTAAGACTGTAAGCACCAAGGACGCAAAGAATCAGTGGGGAATCACGATCGCTTAGTCCTATAGGTTTGACAATAAAAAGCTCGCCAAAGTTGATATGTATGCAGGTTATTAAGAGCAAATGAAATTTGATTATTTTCCCGTTTGGGTTTCGTCAGATGAGTGCTATGAGACGAAGTTAAAATTCAAAACCCATATAGTGAAAGGACACAGTTACCTTCACTACTCCAGGAATCTTGTCATGAAGAATGTGAGATGATTGATGGATGATAAAGTTTTGTATGACGTCATTAAATGGCATAATCCTACTAGTAAGCATAAAATACAATGTTCATATTAATGTTGTTGGAGTCAAATTACAATTCAAACAAGGTACATAAATCGTCTCCATTCTAAATGGAAAGATATTACACCTACTAAAATGTAGACCGGATCCTCTCCTGCCACTTATGACTTGATAAATTCCTTTCTAACAGGTGACAGGCCACTATTGGAGGGAAAAAATGAATTATAATTTTTGAAAAATGCAATTCACTTTTTCCCGCCAATCATCTCCTGCCACCTAATTAGACAGGACCTTACCAGGTCATAGGCCATAGGAAAAGATCTTTGCGACTAAAATGCGTTGAAGAATCCTTAATTAACATGACCACCTTATGAAACGGATTGGGGATCGTCTCTTGAACAAACAATTGAGGTCAACATGTAACTAGAAAAAAGTTATCTTTAACCAACGTTAAGAGGTATGAGGTAAAGTGACTACAGGTTAACTGTTTCTCTAACCTCGAATAAACAATCTTTTTCTAGTCATGTGTCAATACTCCACTCCATATCCTCTACTGCCCGCAGATTTATCTGCAGCTGCAGGAGGCAAGAACATGCACCCCCAACAGATAAATTAAATCTGCCTGCAGATTTGGAGGGTGATTTTCACTTTTTTGAGAGTACATGTCCGTATCCTACCCCAAAAGATAAATATGTCGGTAGGAGACCACGGGTTAGAATGGCTGAGATAGGGAAAAACAAAGAAGGGAAAAGGAAAACGAAAAACAGAGATTACAATGAAAGTGTGGTAACACGAATCCTGAGAAACCCAAAATCAGATGGAACGTTTGGTGGGGATAGGGAAAAACAAAGTGGGGAAATGAAAACGAAGGGAAGATACTTATCCATGTTGCTTGAACATAGGTAGTTCCTTTGCATCCTGTTCATGGGTCTAAAGATGTTTTATTAATTTTGTTGTTGTTGTTGTAAAGTAATCGATTAGATGCTTAACCCTGTAATCAGCCTCATATTTATCCAGTTGTTTTATTATTGTTGTTGTTGTCATGGGTTTGTGGGTTAACAATTCTGCATGCATTTTTTTAATGAGCAGCTACTCATCATATTTACATCCTAAAAAAAATTATGATCAATTTACAATCCAACAACATCCTTTCGATCCTAAGATTCAAACTTTTAACATATCTGGATGTAAATGATTAAAAATTTGAACATCAAACCAGTGCAACTCCACAAGAGTGTTTTGTAACATGGTGGGGCAAGAAAAAAGGTGAATAAAAAAGCATCATAGCTGTTTATGAGTGACTAGTGTAATATTTTTAATCTCATAATATGGGCTTATATAGATCAAACCTTGGATTTAGAATGAGTGGATTAGATCAATCCATTAATGTTATGTTCATTTAGTGTATATAAGGCTATGCTACATCTCTTAGTACCTTATTGGTATTTGTGTATTTAATAAGTTTAAAAGACTAAAGAGTTTTGTGAAAACCGTTTCTCTCTAAAGAATGTGCATGTCTTTGTCTAAAACGACATACATACTCTTTGTGTGTGTGTGTGTGTGTGTGTGTTATGAAATGATGTTTCTTATCAAACCAAGAGCTCTTTCCTAAAATAAAAAGGTTGTGATAAGTCACCTTTTAAATTTTAAAAACGAAGGTCTTGGTCTCTATTCTCTCTACGAAAAGTTTTCGGCAACAAGGCTTCCTATTGGTGTTGAATAGAAGGCCAATCATCTCATTCATCAAGAATGATAGGTACAATTATTTATTTTTCCATGTATCTTGTTTTAATAAAGTGTGATTATGTTATTGTTTTGGACATGTATCAAATAGACAATCAATGCAGTGTATAGACATAAAACATTCATGTCGGTGTGGGCTGGGGGAATGAGATTTTGGCAAAGAAAACATAGTTTTGAGAACCATATTAAGCAACAAAATGGTGAGGTCAGAGGTGGCTGATTCATTAAACATAATTATAATACATTAAATACCCAAAACATGAAAATAATTTTGATAAAAATGAAAAATAATACCAAAAGTTTATGTTGGAGGAATTACATGAAAGAACTTGGGCCTTTATTAATTTTAGTTTAGACATATTTGTGAAGATGATTGACTAGTTGAGAGTCTATCAACTCCTCTTTCTTCTTCTTTTATATTCTATTCTTCCTCGGTCATTCTTTTACATTTTTTTTTTTCATTTGGATGTAAGAACAAAGTTCTCTAATATTTGGGGTATTTGAAAAAGAAAAATGTAGGGAAGTCGGGAAGATGGTTTATGGGAGCTTAATGAACTTAGGTTTTTAAAATTATGTCAAAAACATATTTTCATTTAAAAAAAAAAGGTTCATAGAAAACCAAGTGATTCAAAAAATTGGATGGCTTGGGAGAAAAATATTTTAGTTTATGGCCTAGTCTTGTTTTGAGGCTGCAAAGAACCAGAGAGAGGTCCGTGACCATCCAGTTCGGTCTGGTTTTCAAAACAATAAATGGTGTAGATCAATACATAGGTGGACGGTCAGATGCTATATTGAAAATTCAAGTTTTTAAATAATTTTCAACCTCTCACTTTTCTATATATCATGTGAAAAAAAGATTAATTTGTAGACAAATTAGAAGTTCTACAAAATAAGAACAAAGAAAGAGAAAAGAGAACAAATTTACCTCTTCGTCAACATGGTGAGTGGAAGAGATCATGTCATGTTGTCAATGTTGCTGGAGAGCCAATCCAACCCTTCATACTGTTGTCATAAATAAAAAAAAGGGAAAACAGAAAATGACAAAGAACAATCACACAACACAATATTTAATGTGATTCAACAAGATTACATAGGTGAAGATGATCAAGAACTTGTACTAAAATGGAGAACAAAGAGATTACAAAATGCATAATGATGAGTTCCCAAACCTAAAGGTAAAACACTAAGGAAAACCCAAAGCAAACTCTCCACACAAAATACGTTCTTGTCTCTCTCAAACAAAGTCTTGATAAAATCCCAATCTACCGCAATTTTTCGCAACCTCTAAAACCCACTATAAAGCCTTTTTATAGTGACATGCAAACCAAGAAAACCATATATCCTAAAGTGGGTTAAACTCCCAAAACCCCACTCTAGAAATGGGTTGCACAAGGCTAGATGCAGTGTGAATTCAAAATATTCTTAACAAATCTCCACCATGGCTTAAATTCTACCAAACTAAACTGAATGAAGCCCATTGATTATCTTCTTCATCAAACCCCAAAGGATACACAATCAGTACTCTTTCAAACTAAACAAGTCCCAGCCACCCTTGAACTTAATCTCCAAACCTAGCTTTGTCAATATATTTGTTGCCTCCTTAACACTAAATGCATCCACAACCATATTTTCAAAACCATCCTTGATTGAAGGTCTAATGTTCAAGTTGGGTACACTTACATCTGCAGAACTTCCAAAACCTTTATGGAGTCTAAAAAAACATCTTCAAATCTCAACAAAATAGGAGTACCACACTCCCAACTCCACCTCCAACTAAATACTAAATCTCCATCTTCCATAACTTGTTTGCTTGTATGCAACAACAAAAATTATCAAAAGAAAACATTTATGTTACTTTTCATGGGCACAACACTCACAAAATCCTACTTCTCACAATAGAGCAAACACCACTTATTTAAATATGCCAAATCTTTTACACAAATATGACCCATTTGCATATGCTATGACTGTATACATAATATACATGAATAATGTGTAGAAGACATAACTATTCTACCTTGAATGGTGTTTCTAAGTAGCATATAAAGGTTCTTTCCATCGAATTCCTCAACCTCGAACCTATACCAGCCATCGCAAAATCCCTAAAATAGAGAATACTCAACTCGCAACTTCAAACAATAATAATCATCAATTAATCCAAAAAACATTCAGTAAGCCTGTGGATGATTACCAAAAGAATCTTGCATTATGAACAAAGACAATCCTCAACACCACCCTGCAGCAACCTTAAACTCTGATATTAGTTTGATGTGATAAAACAACATAGTGGAACAAAACATGGATCAGATTCAAGTAAACAATACACATGAAACAAAATGAGAAAACAAAAAACGGCAAAAAAAAATCATACAACACAATATTAATGTGGTTCTGCAAGATTACTTACATCCACGGGTGAAGACAATCAAGAACTTCCATAAAACGGAGAACAAAAAGATTACAAAATGCACAACAAAAAGTTTCCAAACCCAAAAGCGAAACCCTAAAAACAACCCAAAGCGAACTCTCCACACAAAATACGTTATTGCCACTATTAAACAAAGTCTTGACAAAACCTCAATCTGCCACAATCTTCCGTAGCCTCCAAAACTAACTAAAACCTTTTTATAGTGACATACAAACTAAAAAAACGCTATTTCCTAAAGTGGGTTATATTCTCAAAAATAACCCCACTCCAAAAACGAGTTACGCACAACTTGCCACCGTGTGAATTCAAGATACTCAACATAGACAATATTCCTTCATTAGATGTACGAAGGAGCTTTGACTGTGTTAGTGTCGCTGGCGCATGGAATGCAAACTAAGCTTATCAGTGATTTCAACAATAGACAAATACTGTTTGTGGGTGAAAATGAGCTAGACTTCTTGTAAGTTATCTTAGAGCTCAATCTTGCATCAACTACAGTCTCTATCACTGCTACACAACACCAGTTAAGATGTGTATTTTGGAAAAAGCGCCTAATGGGCTTATCTTAACCTTATCCTTGACCCCCCATATCCCAAAATAATGAAGCTTATGTTTTTGTACTCCACTACCTTTGCATGGAATCCAGTGGTGGGAATGGTGGTATAGTAATTATTATGATTTTTTTTTTTTTTTTTGGGTAGAAATTTGGGAGTCCAATTGGCTAACTGATGTTAGATTATTTTGTGTTACTAAAATTTGTATTGCTAAATGTGGTATTTCCATGGCGTTTTTTTTTCTTCTTATTTTAAGGTTAAAGATTAAAAATCCTCAGTAAATCATGTGGTGTGATCACATAAAAAATAAATATTTATAATTATATTTAACCCAAACGGCAAACATAAACTTCAAACTTCATAATGCATAGTTGGTTTAATTGGTGGGGCACTTATAGGATGGAAGCCGCACCCCAAGATCCTGTTGATTTCACGATGAGTGAAGAGAAAGAAAGAAGTTCGCAAGATGGTTAGGATTGTTTGAGTAGGTTTGAAATAATAGAAATGCAAATTGATTTTCAACAACTCAAAAAATCCACATTCAATTTTCTAAATTTCATGAATTGTGTTAAATCGATTCTTCTTGGCTATGGAGAATGGATTTGAGAATTGTTGCAAATCAATTCCTAAAATTTGATTTCTTTTGTCTTGAACTCAACCTGAAAACAACCGGATATGTTAACCGTTTGTACAATCCAGAGAAAGACTATTTGAAAAACCGATGACCTATCTTTGACCCAATTTGGGTTCTATCCAAACTGTTTTGGATTTTTTTGAAAGTATTTTTAGGTTTCTGTGCACGATTCTGATGTCGGGTTTTTGTACCGATATATATATATATGATCCTTCTTGCTGGATTTTAATTTGGGTAGGTTTTTGTGAGAAAACTCTTTGGGGTATTAGGAGAACTCAGTTGTAATTATAGTAGAAGCTTTTTCAATCGCCTTTCACCTGTGGACAGAGGCAATATTTTTGAACCATGTAAAATTTTTGCACGCAATTGTTTTTTATTCTTGTCTAATTTCTCCATTTGTTTCACATTGCCATTAACACAAATCTGATCCATTCTGTAATAACAATTTGCTTGATTTACCCAAGTACTGAATCAATTAAGGATTCAAGAGAACTGAGTCCTAGTTCATTGGTAGCTAGGTTTCATCGATCCGGAAATTATGCTCTAACCCATAATTATGCAAAATTAAAACGCCCACAGCCATACTGGTCATGGCTTCTTATTTCTAGATACTTAGAAAGTAGAAAAATAGTAGCTATAGGCTTTACGCCCATCACAAACATAACATGCACGACACAACATATAACCAGACACTTCCAGCTTGGAATTAAACATGTGCCCTTTGTATTGGGCTACTAACATGGTAGTTCCACCTTATTATATGCAAACCGTATTTACATCAATTCTATCCGTCTAACAATCTCAATGACGATTTTTAGGTCTACGATCATCTGGATACAGATGGTGGTTTTCAGTAGACGATCCATCAGGATTACCATAACTACTATAGTTCCCATTAGTCTCATCTGCGCTGTTTATAACGTAATTGCCAGTTTTAGCTTCTCCTTTGCCACCTCCTGCTGTCCCATAAGCAACTGTAGGATCTGCGTTTGAGCCTATTTTTCCAGAGAGATTGTTTACCTTCACATCATTTGCACCATTAAAGCTCCCTCCCTCGAACTTGCGACCCAGATTTAGGTTCCTAACGTCCTTACGTGCATGCAGCTGATGGTTATTCTTCTCAATTTTTGCATCGGCTGGCAGAGTTACCAGGATCGACGCAGTGAAAAATAGTACAAGTAATTTCTTCATGATCAACCTGAAAATATATAAAACCAATTAGTGGAAATACCAAGAATCACATGAAATTAAGAGTAGTAGAAGATGTTGTAGAGTTTCTCGCAGATAAATTCTTCCTTTTTAACATGATATAATTTAGCTTTTCTTTCCCAAAAGACCAAAAAAAAAAAAAAAAAATCTTGAACAGCTGTTGATGAAATCACGACTCAACAAGAACATACCTGACTATCCTTCTTCGGAGGAGATGCACAAAATGGGACAATTTGTAGAGGAGTTCCTTTGATCAATCTGGGCTAGTGGAAAGGTAAGATAAACTATAGACACTAAGGACGCAAGGGAGAAGTGGGGTTCTCTTAGTGGCCAACTAAAATTAATTACTATTGATTGGGGTTGATTATGAAAGCCTTGCCAAAGATAATATGTATGGTGGGTTTGTTTTTTAAAAATTAATATCTGCTTATGTTCCTATTTAGGTTTCATCAAATGAATGCTATGAGACCAAAGTTAAATGTCAATACTCATAATTGTGAAAGGATACAGTTGCATTCACTACACTAGGAATGCTGTCTGGAAGAAAGGTGAGATGATGTTAATGGAGGGGGCTGACACATTTTTTACAATGTCATTAATATAATCTTACTAGTTTTGTGCATAAATTATAATATTGGACTTTAATGTCAATGGAGGGGTTCCAATTAGGGGTGGTAATTCGTGTTGGCAGGTCAGGTACATGTCGTGTCAAGGTAGGGGTATAAGACTATTTGGCTCAACCCTAACCCGACCCATTTATTAATCGTGTCAAAGCAGGTTGACCTGTTTTGACC
>JAOXJP010029412.1:0-31273 GCA_025762735.1 Platanus orientalis | reverse complement strand
TGTTACGTGTTGGTTCCCATTTCACAAAGGACCAAGGTATTTATATCATTTCTTCTTATTTGTACCTTTTTATACATTGTTTTTACATAACTTTTATGTTTGATTTTAAATTCTGTTTTTATTTAATATTTTACATTACTTCGGTCATTATTATCATTGAAGTTCAAACCCAATTTAATGGGATTTACAAAGTTATATTCATTTATTGATGGTAACAATACTTGGCTTCAATTACTTTAGTTTCTTTCATTATTATCAATTAACTTTAAAACCAATTTGATGGAATTTATAAAGCTATATTCATCTATTGATAATAAAATTTTTGCCCTCAATTACATACATATTTCTTACTTCTATAATGATGTTTTTTCAACTTTTTTAAAACAACATGATATTTAGGCTAAATAATTTCAACAAATTATAATTTTTTATTTGTATTTTATTTATTATATATATATATATTTATTAATTTGAACATTTTTCTAATTAATAAAAATTTTACATACTATATTTTATAAATAAAAAATAATGATTAGACAAAATTTCCCGTGCAAATTGCACGGGTTAACGACTAGTGACCTCAAATAGAAGACGCAAAATAAGCACGTTCTACACTTTCTCGTATTGGCGGAAAAGGTGACCATTATTTAAAGCTTTCTTACCATTTTTCTTCTCTTTGTTACCAGCATATGGAAAAAGAGCGAAGCAAGAGACCTCTTTGTGAAGAAAACGATGAAGAAGAAGAAGAAGAAAAGATTGAGAAGTTCTTTGCGTTGATCAGAAGTTTTCGAGATGCTCGTGATCGTCAGAAAAACGAAATGAATGAACTAGAGAAGAAGAAGAAGGTGAATGAAGTGAAGCCGGTTTGTGTGCAATCCTTCAAATGAGAAGATTTTACACAAGATATTGATTTCAAAAGACCTCATGTAATCTTCCCTAGTCCCTGTAATAAGAAATTAGAGAAGGAAGAAGAAGAAGACAACCTAGACCTCAAACTAGCCCCGTAGTGCTCTTAATTGATATTTTATCCTTTTGGGTTTTCTAACATTGCTTCAACACTAGATCTCTCGATATTTTCTCTTTTTGGGTTTTCTAACATTGCTTCAACACTAGATCTCTCTCTCTCTCTCTCTCTCTCTCTCAATTGATTGATTATCGATGATTCATTTATTTATTTTTATATTTAGAATTTTGTAAACTAGCAAGTGGACCAGTGATTAATAAAGAACATGCACAAAGAAATAAAAATATAATTATAAAATACTTTTAATATAATTATTTAAGGGAAAAAGAAAAAGAAAAACATGGGACTAGGTTTCATATAATATCTTAGAAAATGGGTTTAAGTTATTTTTTGTGATATCTCAATTCTAAGGATGGTAAGGCCATGTGACAAGGGATGATACAACCAAGAGAAGGGAGATGAGACATGGGATTATATATAATTGCTAGCTATTTGTTTATATAGACTTTAGTATTATTTGTCCTTTGAGTTTGTAGTCATTCCTTTGGGTTAATACTTTTTTTCATTATAAATGTTGAATTCACCATTTTAATTGTCTTAGATGCAATCCTTATAAATCTTTTAATAATATTGCAAGCATTGAGTATTGCAAAAACAAACAACAATATTATGAAAGAGTATATCAATAAAAACAATATATCATAGATATGGAAATATGGGGCAATTGGTTCCAGTCATCATCCAGTTCAAACCATGAAGTTTTATTTTATTTTTTATTTTTTAAAAATCATTTTACCCCAAGAAATGATCTCGATGGCAGAAGACTCAAGCTTAACCTAAGCAAGACCGAACCTAGGTTAACTAGATTGGTCTATATTTGATTTTATAACAACGCACATATACTTAATTTGTTCTAGAAAGTGAACAATTCATTACATAAAGCTCTATTGTTCATTTGTGCCATTGCCAATGTACCTTGATGAGCAAAACTTTACAACGAGATGAAGGAATTGGTAACTATATCACATATTCTAATTTGTAAATTATCGCCCAAGACAAATAGCAGGTTATACAGTAACGATTAAAATGTCATTCATCTTGTGAAGAATTTGGCCTTCCATGCTAGAACTATATTCATAGGAGGTATCATTTCATATGGTCATTTATGGAAGATAAGGTGTTGAGACTATAAAAGATTTTCACAAGTTAGAATTCAACAAACATGTTCACAAAGGTGATCACTATAGAGAAACTGAAGCTGTTCTCAACTTCAGTTGGTCTACAAGCTTGAAGATGAGGAGGAGTCACATAAGTTTCGTAATGTTAGAAGTCTTGTTACAGGTGCAATAGGTAGTGTCACAACCCAATTTCCGTGAGCCATGGGATGGGCCCGAATCCAGATTTATGATACTAGATAACACGCCTCTGACTCGAATCTCATAGCCAAGAGATCCCATGTTAGAAATGTGGCACCCTTTTACCCATATTTTATCACTTTTCATATAAATTATTTAATTTTCTTTTATCCAGTTAAAGTCCTCTAATCTAAACACATCACAATGAAATATAAACAACAACAAACTAAATCAAGTGCAGTGGAAACACATAGATATCCTATCCAAAATCTCTTATAACAATAAATAAATAAATAAATAAATAAAGGGGCTTTAACATGCCCATTACAGTATAAACATCATTGCCCAAACGAGCACATCTAAAGTACTAAAATAAAATGCATCTCTCATTAAAATGTGAATTAAAACTGAAAGTAACCATCCTATCATTAAGCTTGAAATCCTAATCCAACACCTCTCGTTGTCGCATCCTAAACAATTTCTATATAAATCTGGCCTCCAAGACTCCATCTGTGGATGCATGGTGTCAATTTTGAATAAACTTGATGGGCTTAGCAAAAATGTACACAATTTATGTCATACAAAGGAGGCAAAAGATAATCATGATAGAAAATATAATGAATCAAGATTAAGGAATCAATGTATGTATGCTAGTGCAACGGATATATCGAATATATATCATTACTAAAATTCGAGTATGCATATGCCATAAGATAATCATATAAGTAACCAAAGTGTACCAAATCAAAACATATATATACTACATACTATATACCATGTGCTAACCCATAAAGGTAGTTTTCAAATATTAAAACCATATGTAAGTGAACTCATAAATTTAAATCTTGAAGGGTCTCCAACATATCCAAAGCATATAACCCATGTAAAGGGTCTTTGACAAATCCAAAACATGTAACCCATGAGGGTCTCTAATAAATCATATCATATAACTTATGTAAGGTCTCCACCAAATATGATACCATATGATGTGCCACTAAAGTCGTCTTCACCTATTGATGTGACTCGGTGATTGGGTATCTGAAGTTATAAAGACTGTGGGCACTACGGTCATTTTCACATATTGATGTGATATGGTGATTGGGTATCTAAAGTCATAAAGGCTAACCCTTATGGGCAGTCCACATAAGGGTCTCCGGGGCTACGTCTAGTTAACTCATATAAAGGTCAATGGAGTCATAAAGATCATACGTAATAAATCTCCATGCAGCTAGTGCTCATCCGCCTATTGACATGACCCGACAGTAGGGTATCTAAGGGTCATAAGGACCAACCCACTTAGGAATCTTGGGGCCCAAAAATGTATGTTTCCACATAGGAGTATCATATAAAATCCATATGTCCAAATCCGAATGTCAAAACTATGCTTATTTAAAGTAAAGTAACTACTACATAAGTAAGCTATTTGAAAATATTTATGTGTCTCATCTTATAAAGAGTTCAAAATCAAAGAGATAAATCATATGAAATGAGCCAAATACCAATAAATAAATGAAAATGCTTAACCCATCCATGATGAAAATCAAAGTGCTCAAATGTTCCAAAACTCATGTGAAAGTTTAAATAAGAAGCTTCATGAAAACACCGAAGTAAACCATGTTAGAGTGACATGCTCATGCCACCAAACATTTTTAATGGATGCAAAACTCAATATATTACACATGAATTCTAAGATCCAAACACAGGAATTAATAGAATTGCACAAATCAACATGAATTAACAAAATGTAAGAGAATCCATCAAAGTAAGTAATAGGCTCATGCAAATAATCTAAAGACATCCATAAAACATGTAAATTATAGAAAAACATCTAAGAGACATTTTATCAAACATGTATAGTGCAATAATTAATGAATTCAAAGAGAAATCAAAGGGGTGATCCAAAACACACCATCAAAATCATTACAAAACACAATTAATGTAAATTGAGTTTCTAAACCTTTCCAAATAGATTAGAGATCAACCAACCTATTCAACAAAGTTCCAACATCAAGAAAATAACTTCATAACTCAAGAAACAATAGAAACAATGAAAAAATTATCATCTAACATGCTCACATGAAAGAAATTATGATCTAACACCAAGAAACTCTCATTTGCAAAAGAAATAAAGATGAATCCACCAAAATAAAGTTCATGCACAACAAATCTAAAAACCTAAGAATGAAAAGTGAGCATAAAATGCATATTCACTCAACAAAGCTAATCTTCCTTGTCTTGAAGAGAAATCTCCACCAAAATTTCATTACCTTTGCCCAACATTCCTTCCTATATGAGCAAACAAAGTATTTCATGGTTTAAAACCACAATTTAAGGTAAGAAATAGTAAATCAAACATACTTTAAGATAGATCTAGGTTCTACCGACTTACCTAAGCTTGGAGAGAATGATTCATCTCTTTCATCTCTTAAATCTTCAACTTCTCTCTCTTCATCTTTGTGTTCTAAGTGGTTTAAAAGACTTAAATGAGGCATAATAGGTACAGAATTTGTCTAAAACAAGATCCCCCTCGTGTGAAGATTAAATTAGGCCATGACACGTCATTTCGTAAGTGTTTACAATCTTTCTCAAAATTAAAGTTGTGATTAGTCAGGACTCGTGATCGGCCACACTAAGTATAAGCAAGACACGAATCTTGTAATCTGTGCATAATTGGTCACACTTGGAGGTCTTGTGATCGGTCATGAAAAAGTGTGATCGGTCACACCTAGATTTTTTTTGAATTTTTTGGTTTTTACCACTTTGGGTCTCTAAGGTCTAACCTAAATGGTCCAAGGGTTCTCTTGATTCACTTTAGGCCACATCTTGGTCTCTTGAGTTTTGAGACCGGTCCTCTGGCTCACAATTATCAAGGGTTCAATTTAGACACATAATGTCAAGTATGGGCTATTATAGGTAATCTTGCAGAAAGGTTGTGATTAGATTCCAATTGGGAGATTGTTGTTTTGTGGAGCCTAATGTTACTGATGGTCCAAACAAGTATTGGTGATCAAATCACGACTCCACTGATCGAGCTTGGTAGGAGGTTATAGGGGGGTAGTGCACCCCTACTCGGGGTCGGCTCGAAGGATAAAATTTTACTGTTACATGGTAGATTAATCCTAAATCCTTGGGGGTATTTACATGTATTTTTCTATGACCAGGGCTGTAAGCATTTTTACACATATTTTCTTCTAGCTTCTACGACTCTATGTTTTTTCTCCTATTTGGGGTTTTCTACATAAATCGTGTGTTCTTGTTTGTTAGTTTTTCTCTTTAATTAATATTGTATCCCAAGATCATGGATTAGGTAATCCCTGGTAATTGAAACACAACTTTAATATGTATATGCACTAAGAAGGTTAAAATCTTCTTCCATGGTTATAAAACAAGTATTTGGTAAAACCTACAAGAATGTAGATACTAAAGCTATGTATTTATGCTTTGAGATCCTCGGCTACACAACAAGTAGTGGTTATTTGTTGCATTCCCAACCACTCAAAGAAATTTTTTTTAAAGCATGTTTTGATATGCACTTCCAACAAATTACTACAGGTTTGTTAGAAATATATCATATGTTAGACATCAAGTAACTGACAATTAGTTTTAGATGACAAGATTCTTTTAAGAGAAACTTGTGTTGAGGACAATGCAATGGACATTTAACAAAGACTATTATAATTGAGATGATCAAGTTTTGGTTGGACATGACCAATCTTTCAAGGTGTTTAGGATTAGAAGACCACTCCAAGTGAGTGGTATAGGAGCATTTCATTGTGCTAAGAAGATGCAGAACTAAGGTTTAAATCCATGAGATGAAAAGTGGGCCAAAGTAGTTAAATCCACGAGGGCCCAAAGTGGGCTACATCCATGAGGGCACAATGCCTACAAATTGTACATGTGGTAAATCTATGAATAGACCAAAAAGACATAAGTGGGATTGTGATTAAGGCCTAGGAGGAGGCTAAGGAGGGTCTTTATTCATACATGTTGAGCCTAGAGCCTATCTCAAGCATGAGAACAAGTTGAGGTGACTTTTTAAGTCCACATGGGATGGACACGTAGTTGGTTGTTGACCCGGCAAGCATGAGAGATGATGGATGAGACAAAGCCCATCATTATAGTCAATAAAATGAGATAAGTGCTTAATCACAGATCAATTGGAAGTTCTCTCATGAAGAAAATGTGAGGTTTATAGAAATGCCATAGAAACCAAGAGGAGGAGGAAGAAGACATACACTAATAATTCTTTCCTCTCTCTCTCTCTCTCTCTCTCTCTCTCTCTCTCTCTCTCTCTCTCTCCTTTCTTCTCCTTTTGGTTCAATGTTTAACAACACTAGAATCTAAAAATAGAACTTAGATTAGTGCGCGGAAACACTTGGATCCTGGTGTTTGAGCCACTATAGGTGAGTGGGTTTTCTTTGTGAGTACAACTTTGATATGTGGTTGGGTTCCTTATTTATGTAACTTGGATGAAATCCTTGTATATGTGACTTGGATGAAAGAGTACTCATTGAAATCCTTGTATATTTTGATAAGGTTTTGTAGCACTCGATCTTTGGGTAAGAAGTTTCATAAAAGGTTTCGTTTGCCTCTGTCGGAAAGTGAAACTATGTTGAGAGGTTGGAATTGAATTAGAGCTTAGCTGCATCCTAGAGATAGCTTGGCCATTATCCATTGTACAATCAATTGGGAGGCTTCGACTATCATCGAGAAACATGATAACGATACCTCTATGTCTTGGATCAACGGGTAATAATTATATTTGGCTTGATCCCCTACTTTGGTACATAGGTTGTCTGTTGGTAAGGCTCAATTCCAACCTAAGGACCCTAAAATCACCCCTTATTATGTGATTATTAATTTT
The DNA here is from genome assembly GCA_025762735.1 of Platanus orientalis. Taxonomy (NCBI): domain Eukaryota; kingdom Viridiplantae; phylum Streptophyta; class Magnoliopsida; order Proteales; family Platanaceae; genus Platanus; species Platanus orientalis. Next base: position 24,090 of record JAOXJP010029412.1, on the reverse strand, counting down.
AACTAACTAAATAGCTTTTGCAGTATATTTGAGAATATAACTTTACCTAACCTCAACAATACCCTATTAGGAATCGATTGAGTTAGTCTTTCTAATCATCCCATAGAATGCAATTGGTACAATGGTCTAAGAGGTTTAGGTGATACAACAATTCCAATCTACCCGTGCAAACTTTAATAAACTTCATTCGTGGTTTCATAAGAAGAAGATGCTATAAGTGAAGGGTTTGATCCATAATTAACCCAATCAAATGCTTCATACAATCGTGTTCATGGTGACTAGTGTCACAACTTGAACTTAGACCCGGCTGATGCCTGTATCTGACTCGGATTAGAATCCTGACATTCAATCTTTCATTTTTTATTACAATTACACAATGAAATACTAAAATGCTATTATCCATTCACCATAATACAATGGAAATGAGCCTAAACATAAAGCTATGACTAAGCATTCAATACTTACCAATTAAAATAAAGATTATAAACTCTACAAACCATTAATGTTTAACATAATTCTTTACAACTTTGAAATGAAATCTAAATAGCCCAAACCTCCGTAAATGACATCGCCTCAATGTCTAAAGTATGTTCACCTACTAATGAAATCATGTACAAATAAACTTGAGCTCTTTAACTCTTCTTCAACCACTCTCCAATCATGTCCACAAGATGTATTTGTATACTAGCACTCTGCTTCAATTTAAAAAATGGTGTCAACTGGATGAGTTTGATGGACTCGTAAGTAGGCATACAAAATATACATAGAAATGGAGATGAGGTTAATGGAGCGCGATCACATGAGCAGTCAAAAAGACATGTAGGCATCCATGGATTGGTACACAATAGTTTGCAAATCAAAGATCATATACAAACAAAAGTATGATCACAAGTACAATTACAAGCAATGTAGTTACGAATTTAAATCACAGTACATTCTGAATGCACTTCAAAACAGAGCATGTACATGTCACTTTTCAAAATCAAAGCATAATTGGTTCACAAATCTTTATCTTTTCAAAACACATACATAAAATCACTCAATTACATTATACCCCAAAGTAATGGCCGAATCATTAAACAATCCCCAAGAGAAGGGCCGAATAATTGAATAACACCCCAAAGGAGGGTCGAATCATTGAATAATCCCCAATAGGAGTGTCAAATCATTGAATAATCCCAAGAGAAGGGTCGAATCATTGTATAATCCTCAAAAGTAGGGCCACATCATTATATAATCCCCAAGAGTATGACCACATCATTGTATAATCCCCAAGAATAGGGTTAAAATCCAAAAAATATACATATTCACATCCAACCAAAATTCAAAACAAATAGTGAGATGTAATCTATGAACTTTCACGATTCAAAGATACATGTCAACAAAATTTCATGGTTCAAATCCTTGAAAATATAATTTGTTAATGGATACAAAACATATGACATATCAATTGGATGCAAATATGAGATGCTTGTCCCATCTAGAGAACATGTAAGGAACTACAGAATCCAGAAGCATTTTCGTTCAAATGCAATTAGGGAATAAAGCATAATAATCTAAATACTTCAAATATCATATAGGAATCATTAGAAATCAGCTTGTAAATCTTTTAAAGAAAACATGAATGAAACCTACATGTTCAGACAACCAAAACCTTTTAAATAGATGTAAATCTCAAGCTTAGAAATAGGGATTCTAAGATCCTATCATAGAAAATATATAATCATTTGCAAATATCATGGATAAACAAGAATCTATGGGATTCTAGTAAGATAAATCAAATTCAAGTGAAGTACAACCATTTTTATATCATAAACATTAAAATCCATGGAGTTTAAGGCATAAAACTTCAAACAAAGATTTAGGAAGCATAGAACTAAAATCATGAGAGATTTAACATGGCACATCTTGTATAACTACTTACCCAAACTCTTTCTTCTTTGAATCCATCAGCCTTCTTGTAAACCTCTTTTCCCTCGAGTTTTTCCTTCAAGAGGTCCTTCAACCACTCTTCCGTTACAGTAAGAATGGTGTAGAACACCAAAATCGGTAAGATTTAGTGAAAACTAAAGGAAAACACTAAAATTAGGGTAAATCTTTCATAGTGAGAGCTTTCATGGCTTACCTTAGTACTTTGAGGGTTTTCTTCCATTTTCTTCTTCTTCTCCTCTTCTTTGTTTTAAATTTATGCTTTTAGGTCTAAATAAGGCAATTTTAGAGATTTAAGTTGTCACATATGGGTCCCACATACTTATAGAAGTGAAAATTGGTGAAATTTTATGAGTTTCCATTTTTTTTCCCATTCTACCCATATTGGATTGATTCGATATTTTTGGATCAGTCTGTGCAATTTCGGATCGGTTTGAAAAGTTGTTGCAATCTCTGTATTTTAGAGATCTACCGGATTGGTCCAGTGTTTCTTAGATTGGTTTGAATTCCCCTTTTTTGTATTTTTCTTCCTCTTTTAGTCATTTTTGACTATCAATATCCATATTATTATGTATTTAAGTTTCTATGATATATGGGGTGTTACAACTAATCCAATTAATGGAAATGTGTGTATATAATTTTTATTTGAACATGTGAGTTTTTTTTGGTTCATTTTTAATGTATTTATATATTTATTGGGTGGAGATGAAAGGTCTTACTTGAGTAGAACCTAAGGGATGGCAATTAGGGTTGTCAATGAGTGAGTTAGTTCAGCTCTTTATGATCTGAGCCTGAGCTTTCAATTGAGCTCGTTTAGCGAAGTGAGTTTAAGTTGAGTTGCATTAGGCTCAACTTGACAACAGTAAGTATATATATATATAATTTTCTTTTATAAAAAAACTTGACATAGTTTGTAATAAAATTATAAAAGTAAAGTTTTATTCCATTACTCACCCCTCCCCCCAAAATAAAATAAAAATAAAATACATATATCAGTCAATACATCATACCATAAAAGCTTGACTAGCTAACACATGCGGTGTTTTTGAATTTTGTATCTCTTTGGGTACCTATGTTTTGAATTGAGTGCCTTTTTTAACCTTTTACATACCACTTGTCAACTTATGGTGTGGTAAACTAAGCGATTGTGTCCACCTCCCTTATATACGCCAACCTCAGCTGAGGGTCATGGAGTGAGCACATCAGCATCGAGAAGCGATTTACGCCCCGCCCCATAAAGTATAAATCATTTTTTGGCACAGATGTGTCTGCCCCCCCTATGCCCAATGGAGGTTAGTATAAATAAGAGAAGTGGACAAAATCTCTCATCTAAAATAAGGGTTTGATGAGCAGTCGGTCCTATGCCAAGCTCAACTCTCAGGCTCATCACGAGCCCAAGCTCAGTTAGGCAAAGCTTGGCTCGTTCACACCTCTACCAACAATGCTCCGCCATCTTCACAACCCATATTTGGTGTGCCCCCGTAATGAATGTCTAAGGTCCACCTGTAGTCATAGATGGACATGTAAAGTTGAAAAATGATTTACACTTTTTAGGGGTATGATTTTCACTTTTCAATGCCATGTGTTTGCCCAGCATACCACAAGATTGTATGGTTACATTTTAGGAGAATATTGTATGGTTTGAGACAGACCTCTATTATTGTGCATTGATTGATGCATGATGTGTTTTAGAATTTGATGTCTTTTATTGACCATGTACTTTTTCAACTGAACAATTTCTTGGACCCTTTTACAACCTCCCGTCCCCCCAAAAAAACACATGTCTGTTTATAATTCTCCATTTACACTACAAAGGCATTTTTATCACAGAACATTTTGTTCGCACATTTTATACCATTTTGAATCATCTCCAGTCTAAATGGACTGACATCATGTCACTACCAATCCTTCCTTGACACGATGCACAACAAAAAGTCAAATATTATGTCCCCCCTCTGCTACGCATGAGGGCCAAGGTAGAGGGGGGGAATCAATTCACTTTTGGAGTTGTCACTTCACCCCTCAAAAAAGTGAATTGATTCCTCCCTCTGTCTCAACTCCCAAGCATTGCAGAGGGGGGCGGTGCAGAGGATATCGCCCCTGTCACTTCACGGCATTCATACTTCTTTTTCTTTTTATAAATATCTGTGCATTTGTCCATTCATACTAGAGTTGATGTGAACCCATTTTACTTCTCTTTTTTTCATTATTTTGAACTTGTTATAGCGGGGATTTGGTGCACCCTCTTTACTTGCCCCACCACATGCAATTGAGCTAAATCATGGCAAACGTGATTTTCATTGTTAGGTGAGAGTGTAAATTATTTCTCGACATGTTGTACCCCGTACTGCATGTGCAGGGACAACGTTACCATATTCATACACAGGGGAACTCTCCAGTTGGAGCCATATCCTGGTGCAGAGTGCACGTTCTCACAAAGGAGGTGGGTCTCATACAAAAAGTGTATGGCCTCACCCCTGGTTAGACGTTGTACTCTGCACCGGTGTGCAGAGAATATTTTTCCTACACCGTTGGGGCTTGGATTGTGTGCAAATGAATTTTGTGAGAACAGTAAAAATGGCGCTGATGCATCAGCACTGAAAAGTGATTCACACTTTTTGGGAGGTGCTTATCGTTTTTCGGTGCTGATGTGTTTGCACCCTGTTGCCGTTTTCACGGTCCTCATGAAATTCATTCTCACCCTCCCCCCCCTCTTTTACAGTTGACACCAAAAGTGATATGGCATGGATTTGATGCATTATTAAAAAAATGTCTAAGGTCCTCCCTGCATCGTTGGACACATCATAGTGCTGAAAAGTAATTTACACCTGAACCCTAAGTATCCTCACTGGTCTAGTGATGCTGGAAGGACCTTAATCATTTTTATGGAGGCCCACCATAGGGCGATGTCCTCTGCGATAGGAAGATTTTTGTCGAGCTTAAAACCACCATTCAGGGGGGGCAAATGCAATCACATACTGACAAAGTGTATGGGTTATCAATACCTGATTGCAGCTGCCCCCATGAGAGTATGGGCTGTCAGTACTTAATTGCAACTGCCCCATGAATGGTGGCTCCAAACCCGTCACAAATCTTCACCGTCGCACATAAGATATCTTCCCCATATATGGACCTGACAAGGTTTGCATCTACGATTTTTGAGACACGTTCTTATCAATTTTAGGTGCTGATACATGCCTAGCCTGCACATGTATTGTGCATGAATTTTTTATGCACAGAAGCTAATGAACAATTTACACCCTCATTTCTATGGTAAGGATTCTGTCCATTTCTACTGTTAGGTCATACAAGTCCTAACAGGCCATAAGGGGCCGAACGGGATCCAAACCATCATTTCTTGTTCCGGATTTGGTAAGAATGACATTCGGGCCAACACATCAGTGCCAAAAAGTGAAAAGCATCCCCCAAAAAGGGAATATCATTTTTTTGGTGCTCATGTGTCAGCCCTAATATCATTGTTACTTTAGTCACTCTCTAAGTTGTCCCACACCAAATCCCGCCTAGTCATTTCTACACAGAATGCACATGCCCAACGGAGGTGCTTGGATTCTGTAAGAACGAATCTCATGAGAGCCGTGAAAATGGCACCAGAGGGGCTGACACATCAATACCGAAAAGTGATTTGCACTTTTTGGGGGGCACTTATCACTTTTTGGCGCTGATGTGTCGGTACCCTGATGCCGTTTTCACAGTTCTCACAAGATTTGTTCTCACCTAATTTTTAGTGAATTCAACTTAAACCAAGTGGTATGGTCGGATTAAAGGTTAGGTTTGGGCTTAAATTGGTTACAGGTGAACTCTAATCTAAGGGGTGTCCATGAGCCAAGCTAGTTTGGCTTGTTAAAAATCGAACCTGAGCCTTGTTTTAAGTTTGGTGAGTCGAATCTAAGCTTTGATTACTTGCTTCCAAAGTGATTAGAGCCAAGTTTAGCACGTTAAAAAGCTGGAAAAAAATTAGGTGAGAACGAATCTTGTGAGAACTGTGAAAATGGCATCAGGGGGCAAACACATCAGCTCTGAAAAGTGATTAGTACCCACCCCCCCCCCAAAAAAAGAGTGTAAATCACTTTTTGGTACTGATGCGTCAGCCCCTCTAGTGCCCTTTGCACAGTTCTTACAAGATTCGTTTGCATATAATCCGAGCCTTAAAAAGCTTTACTCGTTAAGAGTTTGGTTTGATTAATGATTTTATAATATTATTATAGTACATATTGTGACAATATTAATGTTCAAATAAAACAAATTAGGTTAGTAGGTCATTAAAATGTTAAGCCTTTTTTTCTACAAGTCATGTCAAACCTGAGTTCGGCAACTCAGGCTTGTCATGAGGCTGGGCTGAGCCTAATCATGTGACAAGCCCGAAAGCCACTCAGGCTTGTCACAAAACCTGAGCTCAGCTCAGCTCGTTGACACCTCTAGACTAGTCCCATATAAGGCCACTCAGATCCTCTCCTAACTCTAAAGTCCTGGTTGTTGTCTTGCCTGGACTGTCATGTGACGCATGCCCTCCAGTTGTGGGGAAAAAAAAGAAAAAACCTCTTCTAAATTTGATGTTTTTTGGAATGTCACATGGCAGAGCAAGTAAGATGATAGGCAGGACTATAAGGTTAAGAAAGGATCTGAACTCAAACAAGGCATGAGGGGTTCTAGTTGAAAGGAATTTGATGTGAAAATGATAAGAAAGCCCTGGGTGACAACCCAAGCATGCCACATGAAAAACACCATGCTTACGTACTTTAGCATGTGCAAACATGCATAAAGGCAAAGCAAGTGAATCTTTCATGTGCCCACAAACATACTCTTGGATGACATTACAGTTCAAAAAGTATCAGATTTTGGTTCTACGACGTTATCAAACTCACTTAACTATATTAACACAAGGAACCTTACTGTAATTAAAGAGTTAAAATAATTGTCATACAAGCCAATTAAGAAGAGTGTTGTTTTGGTGTAGTTCTTGTAAGAGTTGTTAATGGGAAAAGACTCGTTCTTGCCTAGATACACGAAGAAGAGAGTCGGTTTCATTATTATTGAAAGAAAATTTTCTTCGAGGTCTTGACAATTAGCACGAGGAGAGTTCGGCACATATCAAAGAAACAGCTGGGCTTGCATAATCATTTATCAGATGCCTCACCAAATTTTGCATCAACTAATGCGACTGGTTTTTGCCATTAAAGTTATTACTTTGTGCTTACTCCATGACAACCGTAGAATCACAAATGCGATTAGTTTAATCTATACTGGTATATCATGTAGAAGATTTTTGAAGCAACTCTGCTTCTACCTCCCTTTTCTCCCTAAAATAAATTCAAATCTCATTATTGAGTAGGCTAAATAGCCTATTGTTTGGAATCTGGGTGACTTTCAGGACACTGGTTTGGCCACCACCTAAAGTAAACACATCTACTTATATATATATATATATATATATATATATATATATATATATAACATAAACTAGATGAAACCTACAGCTTAACACCTTCATTAGAAAATAATAACATGTCCACCCAAAATCCCACTACCAGTTTCTTAACTTTGCACTTGAACCATTTAACGATAAGTGACCAACTTTATGGGTTTTTTGTCCTTAAATCAACAATTTATATTGTTGGATTATGATATAAATCCTAGTAGTCATAAATCATCTACAATAGCTGTCAAGTTCATCAAACTCATTAACATAATAAGGGTAGATTTTAAAGTCTTTAGGTTAGGAATGAGTCATCGGGCCTCACATCCTTAGGCGGCCTACATATCTCTTTTAAAAGGAAATCAAACCAGACGTAGTTCTACCAATCTAATCCAAAACAATGAAATTTCATTATCTCATTTCTTGACTATAGTAGAAGCATCCCACTTTTATTTGCAAGGGACTGTGGCCAAGCAAACCTCAGGATACAACCAAGTTTGGACCTAGTTCCGTCTCTCAACAAGGTGCACTCCCCAGAGAAACCATGATACCTCTCATACAAACCTTTATGATCGGATGCTTCAAAATAAGTAACAAAAACTTGTGAAAATTTTGGCAGAGTATCCCATTAGGTGCAAATACCAAGTCATGAAAGATAAGGCTCATATCTACAACTCAGTATTCGTTCTCTAAGGAACCCATTGATCCCATGGAGGATTTTGAGCCCAAATATTTCAGTTGTTCCCTCCTACATGGGCTGCGAATCCAAGTGATCAAGGACCCTAAGTCAAAAAGAGAGAGAGAGAGAGAGAGAGAGAGAGAGAGAGAGAGATGTCGCAGTAGATAGCCTGCTTGGCCTTCTTTTCCTTCTCTTATTCTCCTTCCTTTCTTCTCAAGATCTCCATATGCTCACCCTTCTCTGCCTCTCACTAAATGGGCTACAAACCCATCTTTTTTTTAACTTTTATAATGGGTTTCACCTACTATTCATGTGTCTACATTTTTTTGGACATCAATTAGGCCTCCTATCCACAATTGAGTTTTTTCCAAGACGAGTTAATGGGCTTTGGTACATGCTTGCTTCACAAGCTTTGAGACCCATCCGCAACTTGGCTCATTCATGAATTGGCTTCAATCACAAGACTAGGCCTTGACGGGCCTTAGTCGCAGATCAGATCTCAGTCGTGATCTCCCTATCAAAACATATCTTCAACCATGATTTGGTTAAACCTGACCTTGTTCAGTCGCAAAACCTAGTCAGTCATCCAACATGTCCCTTTATGGACCAAGTAGCCACAACTAACCCGGATTTCATGATAACTAATTTGGGACGTCAAAAAGGAATCTTACGACTCCGTGATGACACACACAAATTCCAAAGTGTGCCTCAAGCACCCTTGTGCCCAAGCTATTGCCTACACCTATACCTAAGTCCAAGTCCATGCTTGTGCACGTGCACATACATGTTGGTGAGGTGCAAATCACCTCACTGCATTGCCGCTTAGAGAGGGAGTTCTTTCAAAATACAAGAGTTAGGGAGTGTTTTAACTTAAAAGGTGCAAAAGAAATTATACTCAACCGACGTGGGACTAAAACTTAAAAACAAAGAAAATCAAATTTTTGAAACACATTTTGAAAATGGCTAGAAAATAGAGGGTTTCACAAACCTCAAAAACACTTCCAATTTCAACAATCCTCCACTTGTTTTTAAAAATTTTGAAAATAGATATCATGATAAATAAACAAGGGTGTAAGATCCCACATCACCTAGCTCGAGAGAGATCCTGTGTTTATATGTAAGTACCCATCATATTGGCTTGACACGCTTTAAAACTGGGGAGGGAGAGTGCTCCCTTGTTAGGATGCCCAAAATTGGACAATATCAATCCAAGGTTAGGTCAAGTCATTACAATTGGTACCAAAGTTGAATCAACTTTGCAATGTAGATATGGGGATGTGTGACCCTAAGGGTAGCGGATTGTAAGATCCCACTTCGCCTAGCTCAAGAGGGATCATGTGCTTATATGTGAGCACCCCTCAACTTGGTTTGACCCATTTTAAAACTAGGGAGGGAGAGTGTCCCCTTGTTGGGATGCCTAGAACAAGACAATATCAAGCCAAGGTTGGGTTAGGTCATTACAGAGGGCCCTATTCATCAGTGTGTGTTGGATGACACTAGAACCAACACCATGTGTATCACATTGATGTCCGTCTGGAGTTAGTGGATTACCTTAGAACTAATATCTATGTGACAAACCCAACTTGTTAAATGCACATTCCTTCAAAAAGTTTTACTCATCTCAAGAGCTCAACACTTTAAGTTATGTGCTTTGGTTTATTAAGGGCTCTAGAGACGATCTCAATCTCATAGCAAATGACCAGTTTTCAACCCCAAAAAGATAAGTCTTATATTTGGCATTAAAGTAATTGATTTGGGTAAACAGAAACTCTTTCAAGAACCATCAAGAACATGTTTCATCTCTACTAGGGCATGTTTCAACTTAATGTGAGTGTTATTTCAACCCAGCCTGTGTCTTAGAAATTCATTAAGAGAACCGAATTTTCAACTTCTCATCCATAGTTTTAGACTATAGGCTTAAAGCACTACTCCACAAGATTTCTCATATGTCGGAGTACACTCATCCACAAGATCACTATCTATGAGTTTTCCATAAGAACATAATAGTCACAAAAGTGACAGATGTGTTTTTAGTAGTACTTAACTCATTTATCCGTTGAACCTTTGGGCAGCTTAAGTTGGTTTTCCATTAAACTTGAGTCAGCCAAGCTGGGTGTTCATCAGCACCACCTTTAAGTCTATCCGTTCTCCTAGACGTATCAAAGATAAAATCCTCTAAGGCCTTTTCACAAAGTAGGTTAGCCGTTTAAATGGCACTACACTTCAGATAACCTTAGTCATATTGTACAGCAACCCCTTTAACATACATGTCTTAATAACAAAGCACGTGATCCACTGACATTTTTGTCCTTTGTGTTCCTTCACTTGGATTTCTAAAGAAAGTTTCCTTCGGGTATTCAAACATGGATAACCTTTCGCAAGTGTTCCATAGGTACTCAAACCAAAATAAAGGTACATCACGTGCTTCAGCTACACTAACCTAGATCACTAGACATAGAGTCTTTCTCATATACAAATCTGAGTTCTTCTCACGTGATTATGAACACAACCACGACACTACTATGTCATATCAAACTCTGAATGTCCTGCATGGTCAATGCTCACTGGCACATGTATCAGTGCATCCACTAATATCACCACTCCTTTACCTATCAATATATAAGAGTTTTGGCTCCAATTCCCAAAGAATAAGCCACACCACTACTTACGGATTTCATGAAGCTTGCTCCCAATCCTAGCTATCACAGATTTGAACTTAACCAAATCCTTACAACAAGTAGCTTTGATGTGTTCACTAACATCAACGGATCCATCCCAGATGGATTTCATGGCTCCTCGTATCCTAGATACATTTGAAGTAAACTTAGACACATGTATCTACTTTATAAACCTCTTACAAGGCATTCTCAGGTTCTACACAACTCATGGCTTACTAAAAGTCTATCATTAAGATGTATCCAAATATCGAGACTTTCATCAACCATAGGTTGAATTCCATATTAGCCTTCTACTGACATCATGGGTTTAATTGTCGATACACACTCAATCATGTTAGGATTACACTGAAAGCCTTCACAACCTATTATGGATTGTATATGACAATCCCTTTTGTCCCCATAGGCAGGTTCACTCTCCAAAAGTTAAAGGCAACCTTAGGTCTTCATGTCAACCCTCGACCAACAGACCCATCAGTGTCAAATACTTTGCACCACATGCAACACTCACTAGTCGTTTTCTACAAACATGGCACCAACTAGATTTCAAATCCTTCGCTAAAGAAAGTATCACAACATATTCCATGATTTGGTACCTCTTAATCCATTCAAAGACTTCCATTACACATTCACATCCTTTCCAAGCATGACACTCTTCTAAATGTTGCATGTGATGTCTTCCACACGCTAACCATGCAAAAAAACTTATCTTTTCATCTGATTTACTAATTAGGATTCCTTATAAAATCGAAATGAACATCCTAATAGATTTCACCACTACTTAGGGCATCAGCCATAGAGCCAACCTATTTGTCTAACTATAACAACCAATTAGTCAGTAGGGAAATACTCCTCTATCACACCATTAAGACCGAGTTTCTTTTGAAATCTCATTTTCATTGATTGGTATATGCCCTTTAAGGAAAATCCACTGAACTCTCCCAAGAGTGCTACTCAACACCTAACATTATGATTCAAAGGATTAGCTCATTCCTCATGGCACAATAGTGCACTATCAAATGGTCATATGGTAAAAATTAGATCTTTTTCAATCAAAACCAAGTATTCTTAGTTTTATTATTCTGACATCCATCTGAGGTTCTAAGCTTTCACCAACCTCATACTCATTGGTGTTCCTCAATACAAGTCTCCTTACCCACAGTATTTCTAAAATCATTACAATAAAGAATGATTTCCTTGGATCCAACACATGGACTCAATCAATCCCTCAAGGGCAGGTTTTCCCAAAATACTAATCTATACATGATTTATGGCCCAGTCAAATATAAGCACCCAGTCATTTACTCTTAGTCTAACCTTGGAGGCATTCCCCTCACAGCATAAATTCACACTAGAATTATCTCCTTTTCTATATCAAATATGGAGCTTCGATATCAATGGAACTCTGATAAGGCATCCTTCCATGTAAAATGAATCATTCTAAACTCTTTGTGTAAACCATAATGTCCTAACATAGATTACCATTCAATTACAACTCCCAAAGAGTATCAAGTGCCAAAATGCAATGACATTTGTCCCAGACAAAATTAACTAGTTCAAAATTCTCATGCTCTATTAGATCTCAAAGTCTCATTTCAAAGTCATCGAAGTATCAAACTGCTACCTTGTTCTCTTGAGATTTATAAATACTCTCATTTCAAACATGTACTTTCCACCGTATCGCAAGTTAATTTCATAAGACTTGTATCTACTGGACACATTGAATCCCCAATATGTTGGATCAACATCATCTTATCAGACTTAAATCCCATAAATTCAATCATTGATCAAAAGAACATCCAAGACAAGCATTCTCCAGTGTTAAAGCATCCAAGACCTCCTATAGGAGTACTAGACTCCCATAAATCACTATATCTCAATGGAGCTTTATCCAATGGCCTAAAGATAGAGGTACCAACAACATGTTCATCATTCCACCCCTAAGTAATTTGTGGGACCTAACCATATTCTTGACATATTAATTTCTATTCCCGCTAGTAGTTTGTAATAACATATGTCACCTCTTATAATGTTGATCTCATATCAACAGCCACAATCTCCTCATCTTATCCAACATGCCTCATTCTATAATTTCATTCTCATTAAGACAATAAGCATAAGCCATTCTAACAAGCTTTTCACAATCATAAAGGTTGAATTGGCTTAGCTAACTCAATAGAGGTTTTCTTTCCAGTTTTTGTGTGTTTTGCATTTCCAACTGATGAGACAAGTCATGGTTGGAATTTCCTCCTCAAGGCATCCAAAGGATTTTAACATAGCTCTAACAATTGTCTACATCTATTAGGAATTCAATATGAAGCACTCTTAAGTCTTATGAGTTGCCTTAACACCATGATTCATATTCACTACAGACAAAACTTGGGCATCCATGGTTCATTAGATTGAACCTCTACATCTAGTTTTAAGTACACTATTTTGGACATCTTCAAATGTCCTACTATATTAATTTCCTTGAAACTTTCACTCAATTACGATGACACACTCAAGTCATCTTTTGCTCTAAGCCTATAACCCTTTTGCATCTCAAAGCATAACAGACCATGCTCACCAAACACACGTGCTAGTGTTAAAGATTTCAGCTTCTCAAAACTTAGAATTCCCAATTTCTGATCATAAAAATCTATTCTTCTACTATTTGCAGAAACTGTCTAGCTGCGAAATCATCTCATTCACTAAACTGTTGAAAACAAGCCACTTGCAAATCATTTTATTCACAGAGACAGTTTAATCACGAGTCACTTCATTCGCGAAAACTAGCTCAGTAACAAATATGGTCTAATCACAATTCTCATTCACAAGACCTTTTCATTCGCGATAAGAACCTTATCATGACTAATAATCCATTCACGAAAACTACCAATTTGCAAATTCTCATTTGCAAATATTTTCTAGTCGTGAAACTCCCTTATTTACTAATAACACTTCAGTTGCAAATGTCACTTATTCACGGAAGCATATTCATTCACGAATAACTTGACTCATTCACGAATTTGTTTATTCATTCATGAATCATGATCCCTTTGATAGAACTTTACTTTGTTTCCCTTTCCAACATGGGAGTAGACCTTTCATCAATTTGTTGGATTCTAATATGAATCCTAGAAGTCATAAATCACCTGTAAAAGCTACCACATTCATCAAACTCATTAACATAATAGGGGTGGATTTTAGGGTATTTAGATTAGGGCTAAGCCATCGAGCCCCACATCCTTAAGCGGCCTACGTGCTCCTTTAAAAGGGAATCAAGTTAGATGTAGTTCTACCAAACTGATCCGAGATAAGGAAGTGTTATTCTAGTGTTTCTTAAGGATAGTAGAGGACTCCCACTTTCATGTGCAAGGGATACTGGCCAAATTAACCCTGAAATACAACTAAGCTTGAACTTTGCCTTATCTCTCAACAAGGTGCACTCCCCAGAGAAACCATGATACCTCTCATATAACTCTTTATGGTTGGGTGCTTCAAAACAAGTAACAAAAGCTGTCCAAATTTTATGAAAATTTTAGTAAAGTTTCCCCTTGGAAAGATGAACATCATCTGCAAATACTAATTCATGAAAATAAGGTTCATACCTCTAACTCAGTGTCCGTTCTCTAAGGAACCCATTGATCTCATAGAGGATTTCGAGCCTAGAGGTTCTAGTTGTTCCCTCTTACAAGGGCAATGAATCCAAGTGCTTAAGGACCCAAGGTCCAAAAATAGAAAAGAAAGAGAGAGAGAGATGTCGCAGCGGACGTCCATAGCCCTCTTGGCCTTCTTTTCATTCTCCTCATCTTGTCCTTCCTTTCTTCTTTGACTCTCCATCCGTTCACCATTTTCTACTTCTCACCGAATAAGTTACAAATCCATCATTTTTCTTTTATAATAGGTTTTACCAACCCATACATGTGTCCACATTTTGTTGGACATCAATCAAGCCTCCTATTCGTGACTGAGCCTTTCCCAATGCAAGTTTATGGGCTTTGGTATGGACTTGCTTTCTCCATAATCTTTCAAACCCATCTATGACTAAGCCCAGCCCATCTGCAACTTAGCTCATTCACAAATTAGCTTCGATCGTGAGACCGGGCCTTGACAGGCCTCAACCACAAATCGGATCTCAGTTGTGATCCCCGTTTTGAAGCACACATTTAGTTATGAATCCTGATCAATCATTAAACCTAGCCATTTACGAACCAACTAGTCATGACCCTGATGTGACTCCACGATGATGCACATGTGTAAAGTGCAAAGTGTGCCTCAAGTGCCCTTGTCTACACCCGAGTTCATGCTCGTGAGTGGGGTGCATAGCACATCATTGCGCTGCAACTACATGAAAGAGTTCTTTCAAAATACAAGAGGTAAGGGAGTGTTTTAACTTGTCAAGTGCAAAAGAAATTATGCAACAGATGTGGGACTAAGGCTCGAAAACAAAAACAAATCAAAATTTTGAAAATGGTTAGAAAACAGAAAGTTTTGTAAACCTTGAAAAACACTTCCGTTTTCAACACAACAATAAGATGCTACTAAATTCTCACCAGCCCACATACACACACACATTGGCACTTGTCTCTCCACATTGAGATAAATATGTTATCCTTCATTACAAAAGAAGCAAAATAAGTTAGAAAGAATACTTTACTTAGATCACCTCAATCTCTTAAATGGGTGACCTCTCTTACCCTAATAGAGGGATTATATGGCCAATCAAAACCGTCCATTAGATAGGGTAGCCTCTGGATTGGTCAAGTGAACAAATCCTCTGTCCATATCAACTGTATAACCCATGACTTTTTCCCTCACAATACCAGCTACAAAAGTTTTAACCATGGTTCAAAATTTCAATGAAAATTGTCAAAAATTGTCAAAAATTTTCCTCTTCAAGGGGTGGTGAAATGAAATAATAGGGGAATACAAAAATTCTAAAATTTCATCGAAATGTCATCAAAACTATGTCGATATTTACAAAATATTATTGAAATTTAGGTGAAGTTCCGTAGTTATCAAAAATAATGACTCCACTTAAATCTAATAAACAATATTATTTAACATATATTTATACTATTCAAAATTTATTTATATATGTCTGTATAAATTAGATATGCGTTACAAAAAGTATTGTATAACTTTGTTATAAAAAGTTTGTTTACAAGATGACAAATTTAAGATGAAGTAATCATACAATTTGACATGTCTTGTTTCATTTATCTATAAAAAAGAACTAGTAGCCGTTTGTTATCTATATGATTAACTTGAACATAAATTAAATATTTTATATAGTTTTTTGAGTCTTGAGCGTGTTATCATGTTCAACAGACTGAAATTTACAAGGCAGTTCACATTAGAATTTCCACAAATCTTTCATTATTTCAAAACATTCAGAAATTTCAATAAATCCCTAAGGTGAAATATCCATCAAAACCAAAATTTTGAACCTTAGTTAAGAGTGAACGCTCTACTCCCTAATTGTTTACCCCCCATGCTCCTAGACACAAAGGCTAAAACGTGATGCTTTTTCTGAAACAAAATAGATGTCCTGTCTAGAACAGAAGTGATTTCACATGGAATAAAATGGGCAGGAGTTGGATGAAATTTCATATTCCCGCCCATTTTATTACAAATGAATTCACCTGGTGACCAGGACACCAAATCCTGAACAGAAAATCTGCCCCCTTTCTGAAAAGCATTTTTACAGTTTTAACCCTATACACACCCGTGTCTGGGACCATGTGAAGTAGACAATTTGGGATATAAGATTTGCTCCCATTTAACCCTATGCACCCAACTTTTGTGTGTACAACACGGTACGACATACAAAATCCTGGACACAACATTTGTTCCCTAAAGAGGGTATTATTTTGCCACGTGGCAAAATGCTTTTGGCCTGAAAATTACATGAATAGGGTATGACATCGAAACACATGTAACTAAGCTGCTGCACGGAAGATTTTTGGGTCACCTAGTTTTGCTAGGTGATGCCTACAAAACCCGTCCCCATTAGAAAATCACCTAAATTATATAATCTGATGATTATATAATACAAGAATCACTAGATATACATAAATAACTCTTCCTTTATATCTTTCGTTCCTCTTTATAACTTTTCTTTTCTTTTTTCTACAGTACAACTCATCAAATTTCTCCCCCCTGCCCTGCAATACTAGCGATTAAATGCCATACTCTAAAATCCTATGCCAATATTTGAAGTGATGGTTGTCATCAGGTCGCTCTCTCATACCCTCTGCTGCTAAAATTCAGTTACACGGGCCCTTCTGCTTCACAATTTCTTCTTTACACTGGTCTCTTTATTTCCTTACCCGATCAACAATCCAAATTTTTTTCCCTTTTTGATGGGATTTTAGAATGTTTTCATGTTGTGGACACCAAACTAAACCATCTCCAAAATTTTAATATTCCCAGTGGAATTGGCTGCAACTAATGTGGATGATTGACCACGCCAACACACAGAGGAGATAAACTGGGTGGCATCATCGAGTTCGTGGCCAGACAGAGGGTCCTTATTGTCGAATTTGAAAGACAACAGCGGCATGGGGAAAGCTTTATGATAGATGAAAACCTGTTGCATAAAAGATCAGAACTATATTAGACAATGAATGAGATGTACTATCAAATGAATTATGACCCTTACCAATAATTATATATTTATTTTTGTTTCCATTTAAATCTTATAACAAAATGATGACCAAATACTCAGGGAAACCAAATGGAGTGGAGTCCTTACAAGAGATTTCCAGAGAGAGAGAAAGCAGGCAGAGAAACATCCTCAACAGATCTATCATTACAAATATAGATGAGAAAGTCTGAATATCCAAGAGTTAGTCAAGATATTTAGGGTATTTAGCAGGTGATTCTAACATTTCAAATCGAAGCCCCTCCCATGCTTTTTGCTTTCACTGTTGCTCTACCATAATCTCTTTCATAAACAAATGAGATGATGTCTAATTTCTCAATGTAGGATTGACAGCCCTCTCTCCACCTCATTGAGTTCTACTACCATAGAATCCTTTAATTTGTGATTTAGCCATTCTCAATATTCATTGAAACTAATCAGAGTGCTGTATGCTACCCACTGCCGCTTCATGGAGAAAACTTTGGGTGTGGATCAGTTCACTCTGATACCAGACATTCTCAAAAGATGTAAAATCCTGTAGATTTGAGCCCAAGCTATAGAAACAATCAATTCTTTTTATCACACACACCAAACGTGTGATAAATTTCACCCAAATTAATCGGTAAATTAAAATTTAACTCTCAAGTCCGAAAACTCCCAAAAAACAGTCTGGTCAATTGGAATGAAAACCTTAGCTAGGGTTCACATACCACAATGAAATTTTAGGAAAAGGTAGTTCTTGGGATGCACCAACTATTCCCAAAATTTCATGCCAAAGTGATATCTTTAACCCCTCCAAATAAACCAATCAAGCTTACTGGTCTAATAAAAAATCCACACAACAAAATATTCTAAAGTGGATAAACTAAATTAACTCAATACTTGTAGAAAAGGGATAACAACTCGGCTAAATTGAGAAGTTAAACTAGTAACAGGCTAACAGCTACAACTGAGACTAGGGCTTTCCTTCAGCTACAACTGAGAGGAAGAGATGAGAAGCACAAACTTCAATTCAAATTTTAATAAAAAATTTGCATATACAAGCCAAATGTCCCTATGGCTTTAAACAGCCAAAAAAATTCATAGACACAAAAATTAGAAAGTGAATAGAAACCCTTCTAAACTAGTTGACCAATTTATAACATCCTAAATTCTAGTAACACTCTTAAAAGAAACTTGACTTTGAGAAAATTAGTAACTTCTCCAATAAAGAATTGTCTATGAGAGAAATCAGAAGTTACCAAAATTTGAATTTTCCACAAAAAGTTTAGAAACTTTCTCAAGTTGACCATTGGGCTGAGTTGAACTACAAGAATTTACAAATTCCCTTTTACATAGTTGCATAGCAGCCTAAAAACACCCCAAACATTCTGCCTTTCACGATATAGATTCCATTCCACTTCATCAAGTTCAGATCTGATGCGATCTTCTGATATATATACTCCACCCCTTCCTCATACTTCTGAAAAGTAGAGGATCTTCACAAATGTCCTGATAAAAATTCATAGACTGGTAAAGATCCATAAAATCACGGTTGATAGGAATCAGCTGTAAACCTGGGACCTGTGGGTTATGGATCACAACTAGATAGAGCTAGCCGTAACCTGATTTTGATACTAAATTTGATGCTTGATATTACAAGCTCTAATACCAAATTGATGTAGGGCAGCCTAGTGGCTATATATCCTGCTGAAATGATCCAAACGGATTGTGGAAGCAAGGACAAAAATAAATCAACCAAGAACAGGCCTCACGGTTCTCCCAGATATTTACAAACTTAACAAACAATAAGGAAAAATTTGGGGAAAGGGATAAAAACACCAGCAATATTAGAAGAATTAAAGAAGGAAAATAAAGGAGAATAGAAGTCAGAACCCTGCTGGTCCAAATTCTGGAAATAATTGCAGCATAGGTGAAAATACCAAAACACCCTTGACATGATGTCAGATGGGTATGAAATTTTCCAGGCTAGTATCTGGATATAAAAGTGATTTGTACGCAAAATTTCAGGTCAATAGAATAAGAAGAGGTATATAAAGTTATATAAGGAACTAGCTACCGCAGAGATTCATTCAATAAAATCTTAAAGAACTAAAGATAATTTATCAAGAGCTCAACAAAACAGCAAGAGATTTTAAAAGAAAGTAGTGGATTAGAAGGGGGCATATAAAGAAGAAGAAAAAAAACCCTAATTAAAAGACTCAAGAAATGCCTAATTTGGTAGGGGCGATTTTCATAGAAGAGTAGCCCAAAGTTGTTAAAGAAGACAGATTAGAGATTAAGAATAGAACTCCAGAAAATAATAAACTAAGAATGAAATTAAATGGAAGTTATTGACTTAGAATTAGAAGAGGGCTAAACTAAAGAAGAAACCCTGGTGCGAGTAGGCAAAAATCAGTCCTTGAAACTAGCAGCCGAGGTACTTTCCAGCAGAAATCCAGCAACTTCTAATCTTTGAGTTTAGATGATGTTTGTAGCATGGTAATTAGGAGTAGAAGGAAAGAATGATGCAGACAAGAGAAGAAGCAAGGAGAAGACAACAAGGAGAAAGAAGGGAGTCAAGACAAGAAGAAGGTATTAGAGCAAGAACTCTAGGGATGGAACCCTAGGGAGATCCACACAGCTACACCATGGGAAGGGGTAAAAGGGGAAGGATAAAACCCAAAACCAATTTCAAATTCAACATGTCTGAATTGTATGTGTCAACCAAGCCTCTTTAAATAGGCTTTTACATCTAAAATAAAATAAAAATACAAAACACCTTAAATAGAAAGTCCTAAATACTTAAACTACTTGCTAATAAAAACTTTCCTAAAACTTAAACTACTAAATCCCACCCTAAGATGGAGCTATCGACCAGCCCAATTGGAGGACCCCACATGTTGACTGAATCTCAAATAAGGACAAGAACACCAGCTGTCAACCATCCATTGAAATCCCCAATTTAGCCTTGGCTTTCAGCCTTATTACCAAAATACCCTTACTACTAAAAAACCCATAACCCCATAAAAAAATCTTTTGATTATGTCTGCACCACTTTTATAATTAACAACCCCTTCTAAAAACATAAACAATTGACAAATCCCAAAAATACCCCTAAACAATAAAATTAATGACCTTTAAGTCCTACTCTAATTAAAACAGAAATTAATGCCTGAAATATCAATAAAACACTAAACTATAAGGTACTGAAACAGCATATAAAAATCTCCCAGGTGTCCCACAAGGTGGCCTCCACAGCTATCCACGTGTGGGCCCCACCAAAGCATATATGGGTCCCACCAAGCACATATGGGTCCCACATGGGCATTGATGTCCGCATCAATTAACATACAGCTAATTGTCTCCTTTACCACTGCTATCAACTTGTGTTCACCTTCAAGCACTTGAGTGTTCCTCTAGCACATGGAAGAAGGTAACATCCTCCATATTATGCTACCTCTTCTACCTATAGGGACTGCTCCCCAGAAACTTCAAAAGTTGTAATAACGTTCCTGGTATCCTACACCATAGTTCCCAAGTGAACTGGCAGTGAAGGAGAAGATAATTGACACTCACTTCTTGATAGGTGTACATTTTGCATGAAGTAATCGGTCTGACTAAGATAATCAAATGATAAATAGTTAAGATGTCATTATGAGTTGCATTCCATAGGAAGAAGGAAACTTTTGTTGGCACTACAACTTATCCAGTCTCGGCCTACAAAAAATTATTGCCATTATGATTCAAGGCAGCCAAGAATGATTCACAGAAATTCCATATCCTTTTATCTTCCTCCTCACCCATCTAAACTACCTTTCCTGACCTTGCTACTAGCTCTGCCACTCTACATACTTCTCAATCATTCAAATTTGACATAAATGGAGAGCAAGTTGAAAGATCATCATGTTTTCCTTCACTGTGAATCTTTTATTGGTTTCCAACTCATATAACCCTGGAGATTCAACTTTGAGAATAGCCTGTTGACACCATATGTCGTCTCCTCTTTGCCCATTTGCAATTTCATACCTAACCTTTTTTTAATAATTCCTTGCCATACACCATAACCTTATGGCATTCAGACCACATTGCTATCCCACTCCCTCGGCCAACTTCCAATGGGAATTCTCAAATTGTAAAATTCTATCAAGCCTTTGGTATTGAACATAAGAGAGTTATTAAACATAAGTGGGTTATGGTTTACTATTCTTTATCTTCAAACTTTCAGGTTGAGAACTCTGGATTGTTTTGACAAACTTGCATTTGAATAGGATTTGAGTTTCTATCATGAATTTTGATTAATGAATATTTTTCTTGATGTGCAAGGGCTGAATCAGCCCATCTTTGTTTACTTGTGGACTAACATTGTGGGTATAAAAAGTCCATATTTGAAGCCCATCAAATCCAACCCAAGAAAAGACCCATGAATCCATAGTTCCACTATTTTTTGTAGTTGATTACTTAAGAATCTTGATTATTCAGTTCTCTTAAAATCTTGATTTGGTTTGCTTTTATTTAGTTTCTAAGTTGGTTATAGGAATTTTACTTGTAATGAAGTTTTATGAAAAGTATAAGTCCTATTTCCATCACTTTGCATTAGGATTTTTTTGAGGGGTCAAAACTCAACTAATTGACTTCATTTTGATGTCATTTGAAAGCTTATTCAGTAATTTAAGATCTTGAGAGCCCAAACTAATTTGGAAAAGTTATGGACAAAATACCAACAGGACTGTGTGATGGGAATTATCTATTTTAGAGTTAACGTTAGAGTAGTCTATAAGAATCGAGATGTAGTATGAAAGAAAAAAAAAAAAAAAAAACTATAGTTTATGCTCAGGCATACAATTTTGGGCAGATTTCAAGTTCCCTCTCTCTTGGAGGTGTCACATGTTTTTAAATCAAGGAATTGCGGGTGAATGTGATGGTGTTTGATCCCCCGTGGCACTGCATTTGGAAGCTTTGAATTCTCTCGAAAGTGATCTTCTTCATTTGAACTGCTCCAAAGGCCGCCTACGTACCATTGATTTTCCCCAACACAGAGGTTTGATCCTTCCAAATTCTTGTCCTTTATGTCTTCAAATGCAGAAGGTATCAATCATCCATGGATCAAAAAATTGGACTTGGGATCGGACACTGCCGATCTCGATCCGATCCACGAATAGATCGAGCGATCCTTCAATGGATCGGCAGATCTATTGCGGATCGCATGGGTTGGATCGGCCAATCCATTGCTAAACCCAATCCTAGGCCGATCCCAATCCAATCCGGCCGATCTTTAGAACCATGCATCCATCTATTCATCCACTGTAACTTTGCTTGGGAGATTTGGAGCTTGTTTCTTAATGACATTGGATTGGCGTGGGTTTTCCTGGAGGATGTGGGTATGTTGCTTCGCTTATGGTGCATATGGAATACTCCGAAGAATGGGATCATCTTGTGGAAGTTGGTCAGCTCAGTGGTGTGCTGGACTTTATGGTTAGAGCGAAACCAAAGGGTATTTGAAGGGTATCGGGAACCTGCCTTCAATATTTATACGAGGGCAAAGGACTTGGTTTGTTTTGGGGTTTGTAGTCTAATTCCTTGGGGGAGTATTTTGTTGTAACCACTAAATAGGGGTGTGGAAATTTGTTTGTGTAGCTAGCTTTCCGTTTCCTGTTGGTTGTATCTTTTGGGGATTTCTCATCCCTTTTCTCTCATTCTTAAGGACTTTTTCTCTTATCCAAAATAAAAAATAAAAAATCAAGGCATCTACGTGTTGATTCCTAGAGTTCCAGTGGTGCTCTTTCCATAGGTTATATCCTATTGACTTTCCATTAAATTCTACCCCGATTCTGAATTTCTGCTAATAATCTCAACACTCTACTCAACACCATTAACCTGATATGCCCTGGTACTTATTACTTGCTGAAAATTAATCATGAAATATGTTTAGCTATTTCAATTTACCCTATTACTCAGTTCCAAAATTCCTATTCCATGAAATTAATTCATACAACTAATTCAGTTCCCATCATGGTTCAAAATATCACGTGATCTGGGGCCGTATCGCCCGAGACGTACCGGTATCGCATGACTGCGGGACAAAAAGATGGCATACAGCAATAAAATGGGAGAAGTACAATATCTCGCAAGACGTATCGCCCGATACACATGCATCTCGCAAGAAGATCAAAATTAGTCATTTTTCACTCTAAACAGGCCGCAAGACGCGAGACTCCCTCGCAGCCGAAGGGTACCCATATCGCATTGCTCCAACTTCATCAAAAAACCTGATTTTTTTTTTTTTTTTGGCAATTTCTTGCTTGATTTAGCTTCTATAGCCTAAATCTAGGACTCCACTTGAGTCCACTTCGCTTGAAAATTGAGATTTGAGCCGAATCGAATGATAGAACCCGAAACCCCAAATCTCAATAAAAACTTCGGTAATCTCTCTATTTCTTCTCTAATCCTTGTAAATTTTTTATATGTTATACATTTCTTATAGATCTACGCATTCATGAAAAAAATAATAATTTTCTGAAAAAAATGTATTTATTTTTTTTCAAAAAAATAAAAAAATTAAAGACAAATAAAAAATTATATGAAATAAGCATTGTTTGGTCTAATTTTTTTATATGAAATGCCACATCTCATTTTACACATAATACATCAATTTGGTAGGTTTTTGAAAATAAAATATTTTCTGTATTTATTTAATAATTAAATATTTTTTTAAAAATTCCGAAAAATGCCAAAAAATAAGAAAATTTTTAGAAAGCATATT
>JAOXJP010029401.1:0-16903 GCA_025762735.1 Platanus orientalis | reverse complement strand
AGACACAACAACACATGAATGCTGAGGACACACTTAACGCCCGATGAGACCAGGATGCCAGGCCTAGTTCATAGTTTGACAAGAGAAAGAAGGAGAAATAGGGGAAGAAAGAGATGGTCAGGAGAGAGAAGGTAACCGCAACCACGGGGTCAAGCCCCAGGTCAACCTCCCCCTAAGTAGGTTTCAAAACTATACACCCCTCAACGTACCCATGGAGCAAGTGTTCCTGTATATTAAGGACAACCCAAGCGTCAAGTGGCTAGAGATGATTTGAGCCCTGCCAGAGAACAGAAATCGTGATAAGTACTGCCATTTTTATCGAGATCATGGCCACAACACTAATGATTGCTTCGACTTGAAGGAGCAAATAGAAGTCCTTACTCAATAAGGGCGGCTACAGAGATTTGTCATTGTGCGACACCCAATTAGACGCGAGGACACCCGCTAGGACCCTCTTGTTTGGGAAGAGAGAAGAAGGGGAGGGCTAATAGGGGAAATAAGAGTAATAGTTGGCAGGTTTATTGGGGGAGGAGAGTCCAATTCAGCAAGAAGATCGCACGTGAGACAAATTCATGCGAGTAGATACTGACAAATAATAATGACAGAAAGGCCGACAAAGCATCATAAAGCAGAGCATCCCCCCATCACCTTCTCTGTAGAAGACGTTTGAGGGGTGAGTCAGCAGCACGATGACGCACTGGTGGTGACGTTAGTTATTTTGAACTATATCACACACTGTATCCTCATTGATAATGAGAGCTTAGTGGATATTCTCTACCTCCCATCCTTCGATCAAATGGGCATCGGGTGAGACAAGCTTTGCCCATTCAAACACCCCTAGTCAAATTCATGGGTGACAGGTTGCTCCTATTGGGAACTATTGGTTTGCCAGTCACTGCCAGGGAGGAAGAGCGGCAAGTCACCGGGGTAGTTGACTTCTTAGTGGTCGATTGTCCCTCTACATACAATGAGATCTTGGGAAGGCCAGTGCTAAATCGACTTAGGGCAGTCACCTTGACCTACAATCTCTTAATGCGTTTCCTAACTGAGGGGGGAGTCGGGGAAGTTAGGGGTGATCAGGTGGCAGCTAGAGAGTGTTATATGGCCTCACTCAATGGAGAGTCGACCCAAAAGGAGACTATGGCGATTGAAAACCTAGAAGTTTGAGATGAAAGGCCCCGAGTGGTGGTAGAATGAGGAGGGGAGCTTGAGGATGTTATCCTTGATTCCCATGCGCTAGATAGAGTTACCCAGGTGGGTCAAACTTGCCAAAAGAGTTCAAGAGGCAACTGCAAAACTTCCTCATCAAGAATCGGGACGTGTTTGACTGGATGCATAACGACATGCCAGGAATAGAACCCAGACTAGCTGTACACCAGCTACATGTGAACCCGGCCACAAGACCCATCAAGCAAAAGAAGAGAAATTTTACCCTAGAAAGAAATCAGGCAATCACTGAAGAAGTAGAGAGATTGCTGACGGCTCGCTTCATAAAGGAGGTCCACTACCCTGACTGGTTGGCGAACTTAGTCGTGGTCTAAAAACCAAATGGGAAGTGGTGTATGTGCGTAGATTTCATCAGCCTCAACAAAGCATGCCCCAAAGATATCTTTCTTCTCCTGAAAATTGACACCCTAGTAGACTCAATGGCTAGACACCAGAGCCCAGAGCGTAGAGCCTTAGTTTTATAGACACTTTTTTAGGGTACAACTAGATAAAGCTGCACGAGTCCGACTAAGAGAAAACGGCCTTCATCACTAATCGGGGGCTCTACTGCTATAAGGTCATGCCCTTCGGGCTGAAGAATGTGGTGGCAACTTACCAGAGACTTGTCAACGAGATGTTTAAAAGCCAAATTAGGAGGAACGTCGAGGTGTATGTAGACGATATGTTAGTGAAAAGCCTTTTAGTCGAGCAACACCTCTCGGATTTAAGCGAGACTTTTTAAACTCTAAGGAAGCACAGGATGAAGCTCAACCCCAACAAATGTTCCTTTGGGGTGTCAGCCGGGAAGTTCCTCAGGTTTATGGTGTCTCAACCGGAAATAGAAGCGAATCTCGAGAAGGTGAAGGCCATAATCAACATGTAACCACCGAGAAACACAAAAGAGGTACAACGACTAGCCGAGAGAGTAGTAGCGTTGAGCAGATTTATATCCTAGGCCACAGATAAGTGCCTTCCTTTTTTCCACTTTCTGAAGAAGGCTTTTTACTGGGATGAAGAATGCGATAAGGCCTTCGGAGAAATTAAAGACCACCTTTATCGCCTGTCGTTGATCAATCAGCCCAAGCAAGGTGAGGCTCTCTACATGTACTTGTCAGTATAAAAAATGGTGGCAAGTTCAATTTTAATAAGAGAAGAGGGCGGGATACAAGCACTAGTGTATTACACCAGTCAGGCCTTTAGAGGAGCAGAGGAAAGATATACGAGGGCAGAAAAGATGGCATTTGAATTGGTTGTCATGGCTCACCGACTGAGGTCCTATTTCTAGGCCCACACCATCTAAGTGCTCACGGATCAGCTACTCAAGACCATATTGCACAAGCCCTAGACCTCTAGGAGGCTGGTCAAGTGGTCAGTGGAGTTGAGCAAATTTGACATCAAATACCACCCTTAGGGAGCTATCAAAGGCCAAGCAGTAGCAGACTTCATTGTCGAATACACTTATGCACCGGGAGAAGAAACTGAAGTGCAAGAAGAACAACCAAAGAAATAAGAAGTAGGTTAGGTAGAGTGGGTTATACACATAGATGGCCCCACCAATAATGCAGCCAGGGGAGGGGTTGTCTTAGTCACGTCGGAGAAAAGAAAGCTCGAGTACGCTATAAGGTATGGGTTTAAGGCAACCAACAATGAAGCCGAGTATGAGGCAATGATCACAGGGCTATGCCTTGCCCGCACACTTGGGGCCAAGAGGGTCAAGGTCAACAGCGACTCTCAGTTGGTGGTAGGACAAGTACAAGGAGAGTACAGGGCAAAGGATAGGCGAATAAAACAGTTCCTCACTATAGTGGCAAAAAAGAAGTCCAAATTCAAACATTTCAGTATACAGCGGGTCCCGCGAGGACACAAGGAAGAAGCCAATAGGTTAGCCAAAGTCACATCATCAGCTATTGAGAGCCTCGGTCCCAAGATCATTGTTGAGCATCTGCCTAAGCCAAGTATCCAGGAAGAAGAAGAAGATAAGGAAGTCAACGTGACAAGCTCCGAGCCCAAGTAGGCCAGCCAGATTGTAAGGTATCTGAAGAATGGCAAGTTGCTCAAGGACAAGGAAGAAGCAAGGAAAGTAAAAGTATGGGCAAGTCAATATCTCTTCCTTGGTGACACTTTGTATAAGAGGAGCTTCACCCTCCCCCTGCTTAGATGCCTATCCGAGGAGGAAGTCGACTAAGTGCTTTAAAAAATACACGAGGGAATTTGTGGGAGGCACTAGGGGGCAAGTCGATGGCCCGTAGAGCCATGAGAGCAGGGTACTATTGGCCCTCTATGCAGAAAGATATGGATCGGCTCGCTCAAAAGTGTGATAAGTGTCAAAGATTCGCCAACATCCCCAAGAAGCCTACAGAAGAATTGGTCCTGATAGTGGGGCCCTGCCCCTTCGCACAATGGAGAATCAACATAGTCAGACCACTTCCCTAGGGAAAAGGACAAATGAGGTTCTTTGTAGTGGCCATCGACTACTTCACTAAATGGGTGGAGGCTGAACCATTGGTGACAATCATTGAGAAGAATATACGTGACTTCACTTGGAAGTCGATCATCTGCTGGTTCGGGATTCCCTGAGTCATCATCACCGATAATGGCAAGCAGTTCGACAATGCCCAGTAATGGGAATTCTGTGTGGAGCTCAGAATCAAGAACCATTTCTCTTCCCTAGCTCACCCTTAGGCCAACAACCAAGTAAAGGTCACTGACAGGACGCTCCTGGGCATAATCAAGAAGAGGCTCAATAGCTCCAAAGCCCTTTGGCCCGAGGAACTGTCGAGCATCCTTTGAGCATACCGCACCATGGTGAGGACTCCCACGGCGAAAATGCCATTCTCATTGGCGTTTGGAACAGAGGCGATGATACCTGTCGAGATTGGAATGGCCACACATAAAACAACAAACTTTGACTTGGGGAAGAATAGAGAAGGCCTCAGAAGCAATCTCGACTTATTAGAAGAAAAAAGGGATAAAGCCGCACTCCAGACAGCTGCCTACAAGCAGAAAATGATCAAATATTATAATTCACGGGTTAAGACAAGGAGATTTATAGTTGGGGATTTAGTGCTCAGAAAGGTGACCTTGGCGACACAAGACCCGAGAGAGGGAAAGCTGAGACTGAACTGGGAAGGGCTTTATCGGGTAACGCACTGCAATAGACACGTGACCTATCACCTTGAGACAATGCAGGGGGAGCCCTTACCATGGCTTTGGAATGTAGAACATTTAAGAAATATTATCAATGAAATTGATGCTATGATTCTAACTAGTGAAATATTCTACTTATGTAGGGTCAACAAAATTCTAGGCCATCTTGCCTAAGCTACAAGACTAGCCCCCGGGTTACAAGACTAACCCTTGGGTCACAAGATTGACCCCGGGTCAAAGATTGGCACATCCTCCCAGGACCTCGTGCCTCTTGCTTAGGTTATAAGACTAGCCCCTGGATTATAAGACTAACCCTTAGGTTACAAGATTGACCCTAGGCCATAAGACTGGTACATCCTCTTAGGACCTCGCGCCTCCTGCTCAGGCTACAAGACTAGCCCCCGAGTTACAAGACTAACCCTCAGGTCACAAGATTGACCCTAGGCCACAAGACTGGCACATCCTTCCAGGACCTTGCACCTTTTGCTCGGGCTAAAAGATTAGCCATCGGGTTACAAGATTAACCCTCCGATCACAAAATTGACCCTAAGTTACAAAATCGACCTATCCCCTAATTTAATAAAGTGCAAGGCGAAGAAAAGTCCTACAGAGTTGACTCTCTTCTCCAAGTAAGTACAACTACACCCCCTCATAAATAAGTTAAGTAAATTAGAGAAAATATTTGAGAGTACCTGATGGCATTACCCAAGGAAGGCCTCTGTGTGGGAAAAGAGCTTAAGCCCTAAAAGAATACCACCGAGGACCCTCATTCTTCTAAAAACACAACAGGCCTGTCGAGTCATCCTCCTTTGTTTTGAAGAGGTGATTAAAAGGCAATGCACCCGTTAGTCAAGGCGACATTGTCCCCGACATACATCTACACTTAGAAAATTTTAGTTGATTTTAGTTGAGTACCTACCTCTATTCGTCTTTAAAATATTAACCCCGAGGGATCCCAACGCTTAGAAAATTTTTACATTGTTCATCCCCACTCAGATAAAAGTTAATTATCCCAAGACGCATTTGTACTTAGAAAATTTTCTTAATAGGTTACCTACTTCAGCCTACCTAGATGCACATAAGGAGTGCGAGAAAAAATTACCACGACACACACCCACACTTGGAAATATTTAAAAAGAAAAACTACAAATAGGAAACAATACATGCAAATGGGGGCAAAAGAAAATTTCATTCATATATAGAAAATTTACAAAAGTTCAAAAAAAGAGTACAACTATTCTTAGGGGTTGCCATCCCCCAATGCCACCTCTCCCAGGGCAACTTCCTCCCGAACTTCCTCCCGGCTAGCCTCTCTAGGTTCAGCCACCACCACCTCTTTGACCACACCCTCAATCGCTACTTCTCCTCCTTGGCCGGCCTTTTCTTGTCCTTCCTTGGCCTC
The DNA here is from genome assembly GCA_025762735.1 of Platanus orientalis. Classification (NCBI taxonomy): domain Eukaryota; kingdom Viridiplantae; phylum Streptophyta; class Magnoliopsida; order Proteales; family Platanaceae; genus Platanus; species Platanus orientalis. The sequence goes on along the minus strand of JAOXJP010029401.1, from coordinate 11,148 downwards.
TGCATCCTCCTCATCGGGCATGATAGACTAGAAGTCTAAGTCAGGGAATTGCTTGGCCACTAGGTCCCAAAATCCCTCGAACCCAAGAGTCGGCCTTGACAATCCCAAAAGCATTTGAGGCCAATTACTTGGCCGTAGCTGCCTCGAGAGCTTCTTCCATAATCTTCTCCTTTCTCTCTCTCCCTGCCTCTACCTCCAAGCATGCCCGTTCCAAGGCATTAGCCACCTTCTTGTTCACCAACCTTGTAAGGGTGGCGATGAAATTGTCCTCCACCGTAATGTGGCAATTCCCCTCACCCCCTAGCTCTTCCCTAGCTCGGGTGGCGTCCCTCTCAGCCTCATGCACGCGAGATGCCATCTCCTCAATACGAGCCTGTTGCTCTGTGGCCTGTGTGGCCATGCTAGCACGGGAGTCTTTAGCCCATTTGAGTTTTCCCTTGAGAGTGCAAATATCAACCTTCGCAGCCTCCTGGATGGCCTTGACCTCATTCCTGGCCTAGGTGAGGCGGTTCAGATGGTCGGCCCGGACCTGCTCACAAAATTTGTACTATGTATGGAGGCCACCATTAAAGCCATGGTCTACAAAAACAAAGTCGAGTTGGTATGAAGGAAAGGAAAAGAAACCAAAAAATAATCGAACAAAAAAAACACAAAGGGAAGAAACATCTTACCTTAGCAGCATAATGCATCATATCTCGATGCACAACAATCGGGGAGAGGTTCTTCCTCATATACTCGAGATCCATTGGGGGAACGCCCCCCAAAATGTAGTCTCCCATGGGGCTCGGCCTTGTTAACCAAGAACCAAGCCCCACCGAGGCTTTTTAATTTTTGAGATAGGGGTAGAAGAAGACGCCACCCGAGTAGAGGTTGTCGCTATCACGATCGCCGGGGTGGGAGTCCTGATGGCAGTGGCTGGGCCCTCAGTAGCAGAGGCGTGAGCCTTGATGACAGTCGTAGGAGTGGTTGTCTATGAAACCGTTGCTTAGACCTTTGAGGTGTAGGCTGGGGAAGAACCGACCACTTCCTCCTCCAAGTCAACAACTTGGATGACAACAGTGGGAGTAGGAGGAGGTGTTGGAACTACCTCGGGGACCTGAGCCTCAGAAGGCCCCTGAAAACAATGTATCACTTCCTCTTCTTCGAGGTCATAGTTGCCTTGGCAAACAATTAGGATTGGACCAGCTTTTTTAGTCTCCCAGGCCTTGTCTCTGAATTTCCAGGCCTGAGAGAGATACCTCCTATTTGTCTTCACAGCAACACAAAAAATAGACATGGGGTTAGAAATAAATAAAAAAGTAAAATAAAAAACAAACAAAATAAACAAACAAACAAATAGCCTTATCCCAACTATTTGGGGTCAGCTACAAGAATCCTGTTCTGCCATTCTGCTCTGTTTAGGGCTTTATCTGTTGTTAAATTACAAGCTGCCATGTCCCTCTTTACTACCTCCACCCAAGTCAATTTTGGCCTTCCTCTAGTCCTTCTAGCACCTAAATAAAATAAAATAAAAACCTAACTCTGCCAATGTTTGTATCTTCAGACATTGCCAGTCTCAAGCCCAGATAAAGAAGGGTGGTGTCAGGTTGAGAGCCGGCCTTAAAAACCTACTTAAACCAAATAAAAAAGTAAAATAATGGGAGAAAAAAAGGGAAAGGAAGATAAAAAGGATAAGGACGGGTGAGTTACCCAAGTCTGGACCAAACCCGCATTGGTAGAGTTTGTCAGGTGTGACAAGATCCGGGAAAGCCTAGGACGCTTAATTTTTAACCTCCTGGATGCGAGCTTCCTCCTCGTCGGACAACTCGTCTACCTCATAAACTAAAAAAAAATGCTTAAGATAATCTGGAGAAAGAGACTCAAACAATGAAAAATTTTTAAAAAAAATGACAACAGGGTCACGACTTACCTACTGGGCTGATGACAAACGCCTATGCCCGGCTGAACTTTATAGCAGGGAGCTCCCCCAAGGGATAATCCTAACCTTTAGCAAAAATAAAGAAATATAGGGTCCTCCATTCACTGTTGGAGCTTGGATGCCCAGTTACCAGTGTAGTGGTTGAGTCCCAACTAGCAAAATAGAACCACCCCGACTCTTACTCCTTGGGATAGTAGTAGTGGAAGAATTCGTTAAGGGTGAGATGATGCTCCCCCTTGAAGGTCAGTTCCCATAGGATCATGCACCCTATGGCTATCCACCAGGATTTTGGCATTAACTACCCTGAAGCTAGTCTAAAGCAGAGTAGCAATTTCCTCAGAAACACAGGAATTAGAAACCTAAGGCCCACCAAGAGGGCATGCTTGTACAATGTTACGTTGCCGACAGGAGCTTCAAAAGCCTGGGAGTTCTCTGGGGCAGTAAAAACGGTTCCCTCAGGAACAAAATAAGTAGAATAGTAGCGAGTTAGGGTTCTCACTCCTAACTCAGAACCATAGAGGGTGGATTTGAAGTTTTGCTCTGAAGCAATCTCCCCTGTTGCCCCCTTGGCGTTAAACAGAGTTGGCTCGGTGGCCTGCTCCGTAGGGTTTTGCCAGACTTCCAACAGGTCGTCGGCTCCGTCAACCATTCGGTCAATGGTATCCCCAGACACCATTGAACAAACTCGTAAGGAAACAAAGGTCTACAGACGGGGAAGAATAGAGGGAAAGAAAAACAGGTATGATAAATAGAAACGAAAGGCTAGGAAATTCAAGCAAATAAGAAAATGAGTTAACTAACGAAACTATGCAACGATGAACAACAGAAAGAAACTACAATGAATTAAAATATAAACCGCAAAGAAACAACAGAGTACCTAGGTAAAGGGAGGACTAGAGGAAAATGTTGGAGACGTCGAAGAATAGTTGCCTATAAGAAGGGAGATCATCGGAGACGAATAGGAAGGAAGCCCGAAAGTGCGATTGATGTAGAGAACAGAGACGACAACATGCCGGGATGAATAAAACTTGCCAAAAATCACCCAAGGTGAAAGAAGGAGGCGCAAGAGATGGTAAGCAAGGATAAAGGAAAGCCAAACTATGTGTTAAATGAGAGATTTATAGACTACCCCAGGGATTCTTGACCCTATGTGTGTCGCGCATCCACAGGTTAACGAAATCAACCTGGGAAACAAGGCAATGCAAGAATCCCGAAAACTCCAAAAGGTTTAAACCTGGTCATTCGATAATATAGATATCAACAAAGTTATGATGCTTGACATGACTCGTAACCGACGCTAGCACGTCCCTTCGAATCCAAAAATTCATTAAATGCAAGGCCATTATTAGCATTTATCCCCAATCGATATTACCTCGATAATTGAAACGACATGCCGCCTATGCCAAAATAAAAAGTAACAGACACAAATAGTTCGTATTTCCAGGCCACGTAACCCTGAACCCAGGTATAAGGGGGAAACTGATGGGGAAGAGTATATTGAGGCCCCTATTAGCCGACCCTGATAAACCAATAGGGCCTTGACCCTATAGGAATCAACCCAAAGAAATCCTAAGAAAACCAGCCCTAGGGGCCTTTAGGGGACCCCCAACTCATTAAATACCGAGGCCGTTAGTGAGAAGCCATTAACATCCCTCGATACCCAACCCGAAGTATTCTGAAAATAGTCCCGACTGTTACCTAAATCATCAAACACCCCAAAAGCTAATCGAGACCTTGAAGTGCTCGGTGCCCAAGAATCCCCAACATGTATAAACACAATGACCTCGACTACTCTGCTTAAAGATAAGCACAACACCGTTACAAATGAGGAATATTCTCTGCAACAGGCCTAACATTATGAGAAAATAACAGAAATAGCGGTAGGAGACGTGGCCAAGAATGTGGGGGAAAGCAACATGCAGCCAAGAACATGGGGAAAAGCAACACGTGGGATTTCCTCTCATACGCCACTACTCAAGCCTATAAATATGGGTAGCTATCCACTCTCTAGGTATAAGATATCAGAAACCCTAACTGAGAGAGATCCACTTCAACATCCCCCCTGTTATTTGACTTAACTGTTGGAGAGCTAGAAGCCAGCACCCCACCGGTGCCTAGCTTCCTGACTTTTTCTTGCTTTGTGTGTGCAATGCCCGCTCCACCAGGGACCTGGAAAAACCATGAAACTATCTGATTAAACATAAAGGAATTCACCAAACTGATATGCTATCAATTATCTTAATACTTTTCATTCTTTACATGACTTATAATTTTACTTTACTTTCGAAGTTTATATGTTTCACATTCTTTTCTTAATACTACTACTTCCTTATAGACTTCTATTTTCTTCTTATCATAGTTTCTTTTATTTCTCCCCAATGGTGGGGCCTTTTAATTCACTTTGGTAAATTGCATTATTCCCCAATGGCAAGGGCTGTTGGGATATTGAATTATAACCCCAATAGTAAGGGCCATCACTTACAATTTTTTATACTTACTTATTTTACTTCACTTGCTTACAATTTCTTCCACGTACTTATACTTGGATTTACTTGTTTACACTTTGACACATTATATTATTCTCCAATGGAAAGGGCTATCACTTAGGCTTTCTTACACTTATTTACATTTTTCATTCACTTACATTTCAACTTATTTGTATTATCCCTAACTATAAGGGTCATCGGCATATTATTTATATTTCAATAGCAAGGGTCATCGGCGTATTGTATTATTTCCCAATAGCAAGGGCCATCGGCATATTGTATTATCCCAATAGCAGGGACCATCGGCATATTGTATTATCCTAATAACAAGGACCATTAGCATATTGCATTATCTCAATAGAAAGGACCGTTGGCATGTTGCATTATCCCAATAGCAAGGATCGTTGGCATATTGTATTATTCTCCAATAGCAACGGTTGTCACATACATTGTTCTTTATGTCTTAACCACCTTTACTTATCATTATTTTATATCATCATTTTACTCTCCTTGGTGGGGTTTTACACCAACTTAACACTTGTTTATAATCTTCTTTATTGTTATTTTTCATTTTTCTTGTCCTTTAATCTTTTCAGACATTTTTCATTTATAGCCGTCTTACTTAATCTCATATTTATATGGTATATTATTCGATTGTAATACAATAGGCAATTATTCTCACACAATATAAATATACTAGCAAGATCATGTGTAATATGAATAAATCATTCATTAACCTTATCATTGAGAGAAGTCATACCACCATACATATATTTTCAAAATCTTAAAACATGTACACATGGCATAAACAATGGTCTAGGTAACAATTCAATAATATATGTCATCCAATCATTCACTTTTCCTAAGTATATATTAATTGAATCATTCCATAGAGTTTCCTAAACAATTTATATACAACAATATGCTAGTATCATTACATGGAGATCAATTTGCTTCATAGTCATCTTCTAACATTACCTTCAACCAACACATTTAAGAGATTCTCATCACTAGTTCAAATAATCATACTTCTCACGAAAAATCAAACAAATCTTTAATCAATATCTTTCATGAAAATTATAAAGTTATAGAATCCTATTTTACAAATATTCACAATGCATAATAATCATCATTTCAAGGAAATACATATAAATAGTATGTAAGTTCACTTTTCCTCATAGTATAATTAGGGATTTCTAAGATCTTAACAAAAAATTGACAATAACTCATCACAAATCACCACAAGAGGTAGGGTTTATAAGATATTGGCAAAGGGTTCACAAACATATGAGAAAACATCCATTTACTCAAGATTTTACTATTACAAGACTTCTAAGAGCCTAAAAACAAACAAAAATAGAGTAAGTTTACATAACTACTTACTCAAGCTTGTAATCCTTAGTTTGAATTGAATCCACTTTCAAAACTTCTTTTTCATTTATCAAACATTCCTCCTTCTATGAGTAAACAAGGTATTTCACAGTTAGAATACATAAACTAAGGTAAAAAAAATGGAAAATCACAACTATTTTAGGCAAGATCTAGGTTCTAGAACTTACCCAAGCTTAGAGAAAATGAATCTTCTCTCCCTTCTCTCAATCCTCCAAATTTTCTCTCACACTCTTTTTGTTTGTGTTCTAAGGAGTCTAAATGACTTGAAAAAGGTTTATTAGGGTTAAAAGGAGTCTAAAATGAGATCTCACATGTGTGGGGGTCCAATAATTAAAATCCACATCACCAAATGAAAAAATAACAATTTTCACAACTTTTAAGTATTTTTCTTCCAATCTTGACTGGTCAATGAATGTCTAATGGGACAAACCTTGTCTCTCTGACCTATCGGACACGGGTCAAGGTTTTTAGCTTAGACACCCTACAATAAAATAATCATAACTTTATCTAGAAAACTCATTTTCATGAACCATTTAAGGAGTTGGAGAATAGACTTCAAGAGCTTTCCAATGATTTATATATATTGAACTCTAATTCACTCGGGATTGGTACAGATGTCCCCATGAAGTTACCTTAATTCTGTGGTCCTATCAGCACAGACACCTTATGGAAACACGATCATAACTTCCTCTAGGAAACTCTTATTCACACATCATTTATTTTGTTAGAAAGTAAATTCCTAGATCTTTCCAACAATGTATGGTTTGAACTATAATTATTTCAAGGTTGGTACAGGTTTGCTTATGAAGTTACCTCAAATTCATTCTTAGGATAACTTTTGAACTTGACAAGTTTGAGACTTATCTTTGCTTCCATCACTTTTAATAAATTTTATTGGGTCCTAAACACCATAAATGGCTCCCTAAAAATGTTTAAAGACAATTTTATCCTAACATGTACTTAATTACATTTTTACCCTTAGTGAGTGTTGTAGGGTGTTACATCATGTGCCAAGCTAAGCCCAAGATACAACCAAGCTCAAACCAAGTCCTATTTCTCAACAAGTTGCACTCCCTAGAGAGCCAAGATACCTCCCATACAAATTTATTTCCATTAATGGTCAGGTGCCCAAAACAAGTCACAAAACTTTTCCAAATTTTATGAAAATTTTGGCAGAGTTTTCCCCTACGAAGGGTGAACATTATAAGTCAAAACTGAGTCACGAAGCCAAAGTTCACACCTCCAACTTAGTGTCTATTCTCAAGGAACCACTAATCCCATAGAGGATTTAAATCTATGGATTCAAGTTGTTCCCTCCTGTGAGGTCAAAAAATCAAAGTGCTTAACAAACCCTAGGTATGATGGAAATAAAGAGAGAGAGAGAGAGAGAGAGAGAGAGAGAGAAATGTTTGGTCACCATTCTAGTAGATCCCATGGCCCTACGGCCTTCTTGTTCTCCTCTTCATCCTCCTTTCTTCCTTTGGGCTCCTCTTTTTTTTTTTTTTTCTTTTCTCTACCTTCCACCAAATGGGTTTCAAACCCACAATTTGAGCCTTTTATAATGGATTTCAACCACCCAAACACATGTCAGCATTCGGGTGGACATCAATCAAGCCTCATATTCATGACTTGCACAGATGCACGTAGTCCATAAGCTTTCTGACCTGTCACGATTGAGCCCGGTTTTAATCGTGGGTTGAGCCTTAACGAGCCTTAGTCACGACCCACAGACCTTAGTTATGACACTTAGTCGTGACTTAAGTCTCGAACCATCCTAACTATGCTTAGTTGAGACCACTTCAATGAGAACCAGTCAAGACGACATTGTTCAGTCGCTGCTAACTTAGTCCAATCGTGGACCAATTGTCCTCGATTAAGCCACATACTCAAGTTAGTCACTACACCTATCCCATTTACGACCATTTAATTGTGACTAACTCAGATCCACAAGAACCCATCTAAGACGTTGAAAAATATTCTTGCGGCCCCAATGCAATGATACACAAGTGTAAAGTATAAAATGTGCCTTAAGCTCCCTTGCTTGTGCCCACATCCGAGACTATGCCCATGACTGAGTACGCCAGGTGCTATGCACCTTGCTACACCATAGCATCACAGTAGAGAGAGAGAGCGGTCTCTGAAAATACAGAAGGTAAGGGGTTTAACTTATATATTGCTTTTAGCAAACTATCCCAACCGATATGAGACTATTTGAAAATCAAGATATTTGAAAACACTCTTCATTGAAAACGTTAAATAGGAGAGCCGAAAGGCTTCCATTTTCAACATAGGCATTTAGTCTTCATTATGTGACATATTGGTGCTAGCCTTGGGTTCCTATTGATAGATTCATTTCTAGGACCTTCTCCTATCACCAATTGATTTTAGGTAGATTGGCAGCTCTAGTTCTGATAAAATGGACCACAATAGATTATTTATATTCCACTTTTTTCGGTGAGACTATTATTTTGAATAAAATAACATTCTATTAGAATAAAAATGATGAAAATCCCATAGGAAAACTTTTGCCAATTGACTTGACAAAATAAAAAATGTAGTCAAAGAACTAGCTAAATCTACTTTATGAACCCACATTTTATATAAAGCAACATTAATTTCATTCATTAAATGATATATGTTTCTTTACTTCCCTTTTAGGCCTTCATTATTAATATTAGGTGGGCTATGATATGAAGTACAAGGCTATTCTTTATGTTACTTTTTCAGATATGGGTTGAAATCCATAATCTAATATTTTGTTGTTAGTGATTTTATTATCAATATACATAGACCTTAACCTTTCTATGTTTTTCTCCTTTTGTTATAATGACCCAGGTGATCAAGGTACTTCTTAGACTTACTATAAACAAGAATGTCATTAAAGAAAACAACAAACTTACTAATAAAAGGGCGAAACAATAGCTTCACAATCACTACAACAAAAAACATCTTTTGCAACATTTAAAAAATGCTACATATAATTATATGCAATGTTTTGCTGCATACAACTATATGCAGTGTTTTTCAAGTACTGTTCAGAGGTGTGTTGTGAAAAAGCGTAGACTTTATGCAACACTTTCAAAACGTTGCATAAAGTACTTTAAGCAATGTTTCTAAAATGCTACATAAAGTATATATTTTATGTAGCATTTTTAAAACGCTACATAAAAAACTTTAAATAGCATTTTCAAAAGTGCTGCATAAATAACATTTTATACAACATTTTAAAAATGCTGCATAAAGTACTTTAGATAGTGTTTTGTAAAGTCTATTATATGCAGCGTTTTAAAAATGCTATTTAAAATGATTTTTTTTAATTTACTTCCCCTCATCTCTTCCTGACATTTTCCAACCTAACAACTATGAAAATTTCTAAAAGTAAAGCAACTTCCTATATAGAACATCCATAAGACGATTAAACATAAAAAATGAAATATTGTACACTAAGTATAAAGGAATTGAATTCAATTTATAGAACCAATAACACTAAATTGCAAACAATAAAAAATTAATGTTAAGGGGTCAAATCTGTTAGAAAACTAAACCCAGCCAGAAGTACATCAAACCAAAAGTACAAAAAAGATTTATTAAGTAACAAAAATCATTCATTGTGAAAGAAGAAATACATAATTATTTAAATTCCCAACTCCTAAACAAGTTAAGCATTATACAACATAGAAGAATGATACAAACATCCATAGCACATACCCTATTCATCAAAATATCCACCACATCCTTTAGTCCTAAATTCCTCCATGAACACAATCTGCCAAAGGTTCAGGTCTAGAGTAGAAGTTCAGATAGCATGCCACCCCACTCATGGTTGCTAAAATCAAGAGGTCCAGGTCCCCAACTGCAAATAAGGCAACATAAGTTAAGTTTTCTGATTGTATAGGTCATACTTGTATAATGCTCTTTGAAAAAGTTAACCCAAAACATACTACTCATAGCTCAGAGTGCTAAGCTTTAGAGTCTCAAAGAAGATATCAAAAAGGGCTTCATTATCAAGAACCAATTCATCTGCATTTTCCACCAGTTGGTGCATTAGCAAAGTGTCATTGTAGGGCTATCTACGATCGAATTACCATAAGAACAACACTTAGATAAAAAAAATCATAAGCTTATGAAATAATGAATCTATACACCAATCAAAATGTGGTAGAAGTTCTACACTAGTTTTATCTAAAATAGCTTACTTCATTGTTCTAGAATATTGACCCAATCCAAGAAAACCATTTATTTTTTCAGGTTTATAGTGTAGACAATGCAACAAGAAAAATAATAAGGAAGTTCTCAAACTAAAAGAAGGAAGAGTGGGGAGGTCTTACTTGAATATATGAAACCACTTCATATTCTCAAAATCCTCCTCATTCATTAGGTGTTTGTAAGCTCCTGATCTATGTAAAGCTGCAAAATGACAGGGTCCAAATGCTTACCAATTTAATGAACTGATCACAAAATGAATATTCTTCACATATAATCAGAATAATCAGTTTTGGTACTTACAGTAAAAGGAATGGTATCTGATGATAAAAAGTGCAGCTGAATGTAGAGTTGTCTTATTCTCCTTTGTAACCTATAATGAGAAGTTACAGTTAGATTCTACTATCTTTTTTTAGAAAAACTATCAAAAATACAGAGTAAAATATGAGACTAAACCCATTTCAAGGATTGAATCATGTAACACAAAGTTTAATGATCCAAAAATAGGCAACCAAAGTGAAGTGTGACTGATATAAATGCTCATGTAAACATAAGAAAAATGCACACACACACACACACATAAATAGAGAGAGAGAAAGAGACCAACATTGGGTAATGACCTTTTTTTCAGAGAGAGAAGTAAACTATACAAATCAAGGGTAATATTAAATCCATATATAATTATTCATATGTATCAGTAAAGTAGGCCTTGAGAAGAACATTTAGTCCAGATAAAGATTCCTTCAACTGTTCATGTGCATCAATAAATGATTTTAGCTTATGAGAATCTAAATCAAGTACAAGGGTTGGCTCATCAAACTGCACCCAAGTAGCCCCAACTGCCTTCAGCTCAACCAAAACCTTATTATCATGACAAGGAAAAAATTAATTAGATGTCTACACTCAAACAAAAGGCAAGATATTTTTCCAAATAAATCTAACAGGTTACCTGTAAACTAAAATTATTTTTCCAAGCAATGAAAGAAGGGGAAAAGATTTGTCCACACCCTCTACAAGTTTGGACAACAATATATATATATATGAAACTAGCTCAAGAAGAACTTGGATTGTCTCAATCCCAAGCTACAAACAACCACAAAAAATCAGGAAATTATTCTACATAGTTTTAGTGGCGATAACGTTAATGCT
>JAOXJP010029380.1:0-16903 GCA_025762735.1 Platanus orientalis | reverse complement strand
GTAAAAATCTTGAAGCCTTCCAAGGATGTGTTGAAGGAATTTGTTTTGGAAATTGAGATCATTACTGCCTTGCATCATAAGAACGTTATTTCTCTCTTTGGATTCTGTGTTGAGGACAACAATCTTCTCTTTGTATATGATTTTCTTTCAAGAGGAAGTCTTGAAGAGAACCTTCATGGTACATAATTACTCAACTTTCTCTGTGTAGATATCAGATCAAAAGGCAGGCTTCTGCTATTTTATTTTCTGATATCGTATCTCTTGTTTTGTATTTATTAATTCAGGCAATAGGAAGGAAAAGTTGGCATTTGGTTGGGAAGAGAGATATAAGGTCGCTGTCGGTGTAGCTGAGGCCCTGGAGTATCTACACTCTGGCAGTGCTCAGCCCGTGATCCATAGGGATGTGAAATCATCAAATATCCTTCTCTCTTATGATTTTGAGCCACAGGTGCAGAGCTTTGAATCTCCTTTACATCTCATCTGCATTACATACATTGGTGAATCTATCATTGCTCATAATATTCTTGTTGCTTAATTCAGCTATCAGATTTTGGACTCGCTAAGTGGGCTTCAACCTCCTCATCTGATATAAGATGCACTGATGTTGCAGGAACTTTTGGGTTGGTAACTTTTCCTCCTGCCGTTTTCCCATGATCTTTACTGACCAGAGATTAAGTTCTTAACAATGTCTTTGTGGCAGATACTTGGCTCCTGAATACTTCATGTATGGAAAAGTAAACGACAAGATTGATGTCTTTGCATTTGGTGTTGTACTCCTTGAGCTTCTTTCAGGAAGGAAACCCATCAGCAGCAATCATCCAAAGGGCGAAGAGAGCCTTGTTTTGTGGGTAGGTTCTTCTTCCTAATCCTCATGAGGTTTCCACACAATAATTTACTTCTTCGTTTTAACTGACAATGGGGATGGATTTCCATGTCCAGGCGAAGTCAATTCTAAATGGTGGAAAGATCAAGCAACTGTTAGATCCGAGCTTGGGGGATAATTATGACCATGATCAGATGGAGCAGATGGTTTTAGCTGCTACTCTCTGCATCAGACGTGCACCTCGATCTAGACCTCAAATGAGCCTTGTAAGCCATCTCTCCTTGTACGTTAGGCCTCCCACCCCCAAATGTATTATGCTCTTGTGAATCATCATAATTCAGTTCTATCTTCTTTACTACAGGCCTTGAAGCTCCTCCAAGGTGATGCTGAGGTAACCAAGTGGGCTAGGGTACAGGTTAATGCTTCAGAGAAGTTTGATGCTCTGGATGACGAAGCTTTTCCACCTCCTAATATTCAGTCCCATCTTAACCTTGCTTTGCTAGATGTGGAGGATGATTTGTTGTCCGTAAGCAGTATAGATCAAAGTGTCTCATTGGAGAACTATTTGCAGGGGAGGCAGAGCCGTTCATCAAGCTTTGACTAACTTTCAGACAGGGAAGGATACAAATTGTCATTCCTTTTATTCTTTCTGTATATTCATCAGTGGTTGTCCCCCGTCCCCTTTTCTATTTGCTTATGGTTTGGATGAGAGGTTGTTTTATGGTGTGCCCTCCTCCTTGCCTTTATAGTTGTCTCAGCCACTCTACGTTCGGACTAGTTTAGGAACCTTGGATCTGATCTCCTTGAGTCTTCTCTATTGGGAGTGCGTCAAAATCTAATTGTTTAGTTGAAATGCTGGAACAGAAATTGTAATGTTAACACAAGTAGCCATTGCTTGATGTATTATATCTAAAGAAGTCTAATAAAAGCATGCTTCTCTGAAACTTTGTTTCCTTATTGGACAAAGCTCTTGTTTTAGGTAATGTTACTTCTTATTTCCTTCATGATCCTGACTTCGTTTCTTATCCATTTGGCAAAAACATATGCACTCAAAACAAGTTGGTTCCCACATTAGAAACAGGAACTAGCAGACTACTCTTAACATGCTTAACAGGTTGCCAAGCCCATTTTCACTCACTCTTCCTTCAAGTAGCCTCTCTTGCTGTTGAACTAGGTACGAAAATCTGTCAACAGTCTAATTTTGGAACCCACTTTCCTCAACCTTTATGATCCCAAGTCAACTGTGCCTTCAACACCACCCAATTACCTAAGTGGAAGTCCAATAAAAACTCAAGTCACGGCACCCGTCCTTGATTCCACCACTACTTCCCCCACCAGTAATAAGTCTCCCCACGCCCACCTTCACCTCCGTCAACCCACACACAAGTGGAAAGAATCGAGTGCTCACAAATCTTGGAATACTAATATTTTCAAGGTCACCTTTGTATCAAGAATTGCTTTGAGAACCTGGTGTCTATATCCGGATTTATCTTGGTGGTTGGTGTAAATAGATATCAATTATTTTTTGTGAAATATAGAGCAATTATTACATCAGATCAAGCATACTCTATAGTGTTTCAGAAGTTGCATGCTTTTGATGATAGTTTTAAAACATTCCTTCAATTTTCAGAGCAACTTATTATTTTGGAGCAATTATGTTTTCTCATTGGTTCAGAGTTATATTAGTGTTCGTCTGGACTGGTTGGAGGTCGATTTGTATTCGGATAGTGCTGCCTTGGTTCAGCCAAACTCTTCTTAATTTATATATGCTTTGATTATCCACAAAAAAAAAAGAGCTATATTAGTGTAGTATAGGTTTAGAATTGCTTGTTTGCGTCCTATGCAATCTACATGGGTCTTGAGTCATTTTCAACTCCATAAAGGCATGTTTTCAAATGACCAAAATTTCGGTCATTTTGGACCCCAATCATAGTTGGATTCAATTTAAGCTCAATTCATAGTTTGTGATTCGTGGGTTCATTGCTAAATCCAAGTAACTAGATTCCATTCTATATCAAAATTGTTCAATTCATAATATTTATTCGTTAGCTGGGGAGGGGGGGGGGGGGTGTGTGTCAATTTGTATGGTTTACAAAAATAATTGGATAGATTAGTGAACTTGCTTGTTATGTGCAATACGTTACATGAACAAATTTTGTTAATTCTATTCCTGATAAAAACTAATACTGGGTCCAATCTTCCAACTAGATTATAGATTTAATTTGCGTGATTCGCTCCATTTTTGTGAATTGATGTGGTGAATCAAGTAATTCTATTTCAAGTTTCTTGGTAGGTAAGTGATACCAATCAGAAATGAAATAAGTCACAAATTCACGGAAATTAGAATATTACATTTTCAACTATATTACATATTTGATAAATATGTGATTACGAAAACTATGCATGATCATTGCCGTCCCCATCAATTCTAGTCCCATCTAGCTTGAACTTTGAAGGTTGCTCTTGGAAGTGGTATGGCTGATCGATGGTTAGAAGATAAGTTTTAGATGACGGCTGTATCTCTCGTCGAGACTCGTGGGTTTCTCCTCTGCCATGAGAGCGAGTCTCTCTCTATACAGGCCTTATGGATACTCGACTCAGTGGAGGGGGTAGAGAAAGAGAGGGCGTCTCTGTTCCTAATATCTTGACCATTTTCCCTTCTTTGAGTGGTTTTTATGGATTTTGAAAGAACCATAGGATGACATCAATTCTGACATTGAATAAAGTGGGCTTTGAGCGTTGAAACAATAGACTAGTTTGCTGTTGAGGTCTAATAGGTTTTGAATCTGTTGAAGCAGAATTCAGAAAAGAGGCAGCTAGTGTGGCAGCCCGAAAATGGGTCCAGTGTTTCTCCATGTTTGGATAAAGGCTAGAAATAATAGCTACAACTACCCATTGACAAAAACGAGAACTGGAACGTCCTAATGACAGATAGGAGAACATGAAGAGGGATCAGAAATAGAGTACGAGATGCTGGACACCAAACTGATGTGAAACCAGGTGCTTGTAGGAAAAGTTCTTCAAGAAAAACGCATCCACCCTGTGAAACTAAAGGAGTCTTGAGTGAGGCATGGAAAATGCAGTGAGCTTTAGACATATGGGAGCTGCCAAATTGACTGTTAATATTCCGTTTTCAGCTCAAAATGGATAAAAGACCCTTGAGGATGGCCCCTGGATCCCATCTCAATTTGTGTATCAGCTTGTGTGTACGCAGAGGATCACATGGGTTCAATGGGAGGTCCGACTGGAAAGATCCACATGACTAAAAACACTAAAATTTAACTTATCAACCATTCAAGGTTACCTTTGAGCAGTGCAAAGAAGGTTCATAAACATTTCATATTTGCAGACTCTGGGGCCGCTGCCTCACCAATCGGACAGTTTGGTTCAATAAATCAGTGGGCTGTGTGCAGTTTTGTTAAGTACGAACAAGTTGCATAATATACCTTCACTTACACACGTGTGAACACACTAATTACAAAAAAGAATATCATACAATTTATTTAACTTGTACTAACAATAGTTTATGCCCACAGATTGGTGAATAACTCACACTTGCCCATCCAGCTTCCTACTGTAACCGATCAACACCTGTTTTCTGGGCTTTTTTGGATTTGATTTTCTATCTATACTCATAGACTGAAAGTCTTCTAAGATCCCTGTTGTTGAAAGAAGAAGATGATCATCAGTTGCCTGCAGCTCTATAGCTATTCATATTCAGGTTCAAAGAATACCACTTGAGTTTTTCTACAAGAAACTTGGAGCATGATAAGACAGACCAAAGAGAGAGTCATGGAGACTTCCCACTCTCTTGTTTGCTTCTTTGCCACAATCTTTGATTGACAATGTACACCCTTAATATTCCCCGTGCTTCAATATCATTCATATTGTGAATCGGAACCTGGGAAAAAACCTGAGAGAGGGCTTTATACATAAGGATAACCAGTTGGGGCACCTTGGTTGCCTATGCAGTAGCCAGGTTGGAGGTGCGTTTGTTGGAGTCAGCCAGAATGGACGTCAGCATCTCTTGCTTCTTTTCATGAGCCCTCCTATGGTTGGCTTCAAGGATAGTGAGGAGAGCTGTGATGTCAGCAGGGCTCACCCCACCCACTCTGCTTGCTTGGCCTATAGTTTGTGGTCGGACCTGAAAAGTGACAATGTCATATAATTGACCAGAACAAAGTCATTTGAGGATAACTTACAAAACAAACATGAAGCAATATAGTCAAAAAATTCGAACAAACAACAATAGCCCTTAATACCAATCAGTCAAAACAGAGTTGTTTTTGCCTGTTCTCCAATGACTGTCTCCTTTTTCACCTTGGCCTCATAATGAAAGAAGTCCATGAAAGCAAGAAAGTATGAGAGGAAACATAAAGAACTGCAGAAGACCACAAAAAAGAAATAGGGATAAGGAATTAGTTCCCTAACTCACATCACCAGGTAAATTAACTCCTCTACAAATTCCCCACACCTTTACGCACTAGCAGCCAAGTGTTGTGGTGGAGTCATCCAACAACCAGTTGCAACTCTGCTCTGATTTAGAGGCCTCTATAGGTGTTCTTTAATTGTTTGAGGCGGCAGGAATGGGAGTGGGAGTGACCCAGACTCTAATTCTTTATTTCTTACAACCCGACAATATGTTTGTCATTTAACTGCTTGAAGCGTGAACGGCATTTGTAGATTGAAGAATGGTAGTGGGAGTGACTCAGACTCTAAGAAAAGTAGGGTGAGAAGCTAGAACGTGCCTAAAGTCTTGCTACTAAACATTAAAAAATAGTCTATTTGATATAATATTAGCATTTTGTCATTTATTCGTTATACTAACACAAAGCTACCTTTTTAAACAGTAATTATATATATATATAATACCAGATTAGTTATGTCAAAGATTATATGTATCATGGAGGTGACAAGATAGCGGTTTCTAAGGTCTGGAAGTGAAAGCGAGATCACTAAGCCATAGAGGATTCCTACAACCATGAATGACTCTTAAAATGTAGAGAAACTTAATCTCAATAAATCATATCTTCTTAACGAAGCAGTCTATGCTAGTCCCTTACTTGTCTTTTAATGGTTATACATTAATGTTTTTTTTAATTTTAAGTCTTTAATGGGCAATTTTGCTTATTTCAACATTCCCTTCCATGTTCTTTTCAATATTACCCTAATCTTTCTCCAATTTTCATAGTTTTTCAATTATTATTTTGAAACATTCCAACGAAAATTACACAATGAAATTTCCATAACTCCCCAAGGTGACAGTACCAACACAACAAAATTGTATTCTTTGATGGCATACATTTTTAATAGTTAAAAAGATGAAGGTAAATTTAAGGTTGATCCAAATAACGGGGAAACAATAGGTGTCTAACATGCATGTCCAAACAAGTCTGTCAGTCTTCTAGAAAGGGTTATTCTTGTTACATACTAATTCTTCAACTAATCCCTTCAATATGAAATGATAATTTATGCTCCATTTTCTACTAAGAGCTGTTTTGAGGAGATCAAATCGTGGCATAGTGGAATATCCAATGCGGCTTACCTTGGAAAGCTTTTCGCGTGCTTCCAAAGAAAAAGTTGTCATTGCATAGTAATCGAGGTCCTCTGGAAGTGGCCTATGTTGTTGATGGACAATCTACAAGTAGAGACCCGACATAGGAAGTCATAACATGTTCTACTAGAGTACATAAAAGGATCCATATCCATAATCAGAGATCAATATAGAGCATTGCAAAGAGGTGGAAAGGAAGGGCATGACCCACAACAGTAATGGTTCAGTATCAAATTATTGACTTACCTGTTGAAGTATAATGAAGCCCTCATACTTGATGCCAATTTCTACACTCTTTCTCTAACAGGACAGGAGTTCTCAATCAAAACCATGCTAATCAAGAACTTTATATTGTATGTGTGGCTTCTTTAAAAGACTTTCTAGTGTTGAACACAATCTTTCACTGGTTGCCCGGATAACAGAGTAACATCAGCAGCCAAATCCCCCTCCCCCCTCTGATGTAAGTAAACAAGGAGAACTAGTAAGGGTTTCCACACATGAAGAATATAAATGCTAACATTCTATTCTTGGTTAATATAAGGGAAAATAAATGCTGACATGATATTCCCTAAAGAGCATTGGTTAATGTCCAAAGGTACAATGCTAACATTGTAGGATGCATTATTAGTTTCAAGATTTAGCACAAGAAAAATACTGAAGCAAAGGTGGGATAGCCAAACACCTAAAATGCTAATAACCTGAAATCCTCAAGGTCTTCAATCGCTTTTTTTCCTCCAAAATTCGGGCTTGCTTATCCTGGTATAGTTTCCACCATCTATCATCAATCGAACCTATCTCTCGCCCCAGAGGTGTGAGACGACTACCAGCATTATCAGCACGAAGAAGTAATCTGTATTCTGAGCGGCTGCTGGGATAATATAAGATTTAATGAGAATTAATAATCAAATCTAGTTTCAGAAGAAACAGGGAACAAGGGAAAGGCACATAAGAATTCATGTATGGTTTTTGAGGCTTAAGCAACCACAGACAATGAATAGAAATTCCCCTTCCAGTTCTACCACACCATTTTTCGGAAAATAAATTAACATATTGCTGATGCATTTCTACACTGAAGAATAAAAATTTAAAAGGTAAATGTGTTATGTTCTACACTGCTTTACTATGAAGTTTTGTGGAAGGCCAATGAGTGTGATAGCCCCATTGGTAAGTGGACATAATATCACCTAAATGCAGGCCCTTGCTCATTGGAGCAAGGACAACATAAAGAATGGCAGACAACATAATTCTTCCCATATCCAATGTTTGCATTTATGTGGTATTATATCAGCTCACCACTGGGTCTATGACATCATTTTGCATTGTAAGATATCAGGAAAATAATAATGATTTTCAGGGTAGTAGAACTGATGCAAAGGCAGTTCAGGATGTTGGAGCAAAAACTTATTTCACAATATTTCTTACTTAAATCATCTCAATGCAAGAAAGTGGAAGGACCAACACATTTATGAGGGCAAAGATATTTCCCTGTAACCAATGAATGTGACCATAGTTTTACTATTTTATAACTCTTATAGTCACTAAATCAGAATATTAGGATAGATTATCGTATCAACATTAGGTTGGCAACACCTCGCATCCCAATACCTTGTTAACACGCGGTAAGGCTCCTGAAGGTCTTTTGTAACTAGATCATCAATTAAAGCCCCTATATAACTGCTTTCTCTCTCAAGAATGATGAGAGGTTTTCCATCCAAATATCTGGCTGCATTAATTCCAGAAATAATACCCTGTGTAAATGAATTCATAAAATGAGATAAAGGTCTTCCAGGTACACGGGGAAGACACAATAGCTAGCATCAGCAACTTCTTTTGCATACAGGTAATAGTCACTATGGGCTATTATTTGTGATTGTGTTTTGAGAAAACTGAAATGATCAAACTATATAAATTGGCAATATGTCACAAGATATAGGCAGAAAAGAGAGCATTATAAAAAGACAAACCTGTGCAGCAGCTTCTTCATAGACTGTTGTTCCATTTATCTGACCAGAGACAAAAAAGTCCTTCAATTTTCTTTGTCATAAGAGACCTGGAGCACTGATGAGCAGGCAAGAAGCCATACTCATAAGCAGGTCTTAGCATTGAACATTTCTCTAGTCTAGGTAATGTTCTCAAGAGTGGTAACTGCAGCCTTTCAGGTAAACCTGTTGAGAACCCCTATTTAGAAAATAAAATAATATCATTTAAGGTTAAAATGTTACAGCAAGTGAATCGTATAATGTATGGTGGAAGAACAAGTAGATTTTCATAATTTTCCTATCTCATCAGATATGACAAATTGGCAGTAAGAATATAAATTGTGATTGTAACTTTAACATGCCAGCCAAGGCAGTAAACTCTGACTCCATTTTAGAGAACAGATGTATTCCAATAATCAATTCTCAATGAACCTAAACATTGGGGTACAGCCACCTACTGAAAAGTGCATACTGTTCGAAATTCCAATATTTGGTTTTGATTCAACCCAGACAGAAATTGTTGCCAAAACTAAGATTAAGACGTTGATGCAAGAACATTTTGGTTGTGTCAGGAAAACAACAGTTCACAACAGGTTTACATGTAACAAATCAATTGGGGATGCATCTAACCATCTTGAAGATCATCCAGACTCAAGTTAAGAAACCAAAGTAGGAAGAACCAGGAATTGTGCTAAATCAGTGAACAAATAAAAGCAAAACCAATTATGGGTTGCACTACAATGATCAATGTTAAGTGCTTCTTGGATACTAGCATTACCTGTCAGCAATTTTTCCAATTTCAAAACCAAGAGCATCAACCTCATGTACCAGTTGTGACTTCGCAGGTTCACCCACTGCTGGATTGCAAGGCTGTTGTACATCACAAAATAAAGTAACCATAATGGAACTTTTCCTTTGTATCAGAAGATCTTCTAAATGCTTTTAAGTGCATTGACAACTAAAATAACCTCTCTAAAACAGTCATAGTATCTTTCTTCTTCTTTTTTTTTTTCTTCTTTTTGATGGGTGAGTCATAGTATCTATTAGTAACACGAATAATGGTAAATAAACAATAGAATACAAATCGAAAAGGAAAGCTAAAATTGTGTCAACAATATTTTAGCTCAACTCTAATCATGCCTTGTTGCCTTTTAATAGGACAGATGCTGAGGTAACTTTAGGGAAAAATTAATCATCATCATCATCTGGTGATGAGTTCAAAGCAAGGTTTTAGAAATCGACATATTTCTTAGTGTCTCCACAAATTGTTTCTGTTTTCATTGGTACTGACATGGAACTTATCAATAATGTTTTCTTGACACAATTCCTAATCTTTTAATATATTTTGTATCATTTTGATGAAACATTACTTAGTCATGTAAATATAATGTTTCAATAAGCATATTTGGAAATGTTGAACAAATAATAACATATGGAGACCCAAAATTATGACACTTCCTTCTCTATCACTCTCTCTCTTTCATTTTTTGGGCATCTTTGAACCCAACTTTTTTAAGTCTTGTGGGTTATTAATAATGGCCACTTTTTTTTTTTTTTTTGATAATTAATTAACTTTATTGAGAAAAAAAGAAGATAGACTACAACAAGAAGGAGAAACCCTACAAACAACTCTCAGGGAGACAACTATCCACGAAGAGTGCCCGGGACTTGACCCCCCAATTAGCTAATTTATCAAGCTAAGGCATTTTGACTTCTATCAACGTGGGACAAAGAAATACACATTTACAAAAATTACCTCCTGGATTTCATAAATAATAGGAGCCAGACTCCAAGAGCCCATCCCGTTCCCATGACAACCTCCGAATTCCCCTCTACTTGACAAGCTTTCAAACCACTTTTGTGTATTCCTTTAGACCCATGAGAAGGTTGATGGCTTCAGCTTTAATGGCGTTGCAAAGCCCCAAAGGACCACAAGCTGCTTAGATAACTTTATAATCATGATCGCGAATCACCCAACCAAACTCTGATTGGCTCGGATTACCTTTCGAGGCCCCATCAAAATTAAGCTTAAGCAAACCAATTGAAAGAGGGATCCAAGCCAGCCTTGCTTTACTTATCCTTAGATGAGCCCATTGCAAAGAGGAGGCCCAATCATACAAAAAAAGGACTTGGGGGAGATCTTTTAAGTCATTAAACACAAAAGTCAACTTCCCACTTCTCGAATAATGGAGTCAATCACTGCACCAATAAATCTGAACTTATCTTCGAATAGCCTGCTATTCCTCTCTTTCCAAACTCCCCACATCACCTCATGCAGAAGACAATCCCAAAAAAGTTTTGCACTATTCCCTTGCCCCCCTCCATGCCATTAGAAAACAAAGGCTTAAATGTCCTCGGGCCAAACATGGGTTTAACCCATCTTGAAGAAAAAATAATTCCATAACGCATCTGTGAAGCTACAATGAATAAAAAAATGATTGGAAGATTCTGCCTTGTTCTTACATAAAATATACCATTGAGGAGAGAGGGCCATATGGGATCTTCTTCTTTGGAGGACATCCATAGTGTTGATACGATTAAGGACCATTGACCATATGAAAGCTTTCACCCTAGGGGGGGGGATAGGGTTTCCAAATTCTATTAGCCGGAAAGTTCAAATCAAAATTATGGGAAGGGAGCAAGATTTTAAAAAAAGATTTACAAGAGAAAGTTCCAGATGACTCAAGGGTCCAAACCCTTTTGTCAAGAATGGGCACTTTGTTATGACTAATTTTTTATAAATTAAAATATTTTAACCATTTCAAAAAAAAAAAAAATGGACCTCTGTCACATTAGATTTTTAAAATAAGAATAAATAAATGCAGTAGCATCTCAATACTAAAAATCTTTATTGATTCTCATTACCTTTCCTACTACATTTATTTTGACACTTAGGAGCAAATACAAAAGCAAGGCAATTTGGGACCCCGTCATTGAGCGTGTGGAGGGGAAACTGTTAGAGTGGAAAGGTAGATATCTCTCTAAGGGAGGTAAGCTCACCCTTATTCAAAGTGGATTGTCGAGTTTGCCTCTTTATAATCTTTCTCTCGTCTCTATCCCATGTTCTGTGGCTAATAAGCTGGAAAGGATTGAAAGAGGGTTCCTTTGGAAGGGAATAAATGATGAGAAGAAGTTACACCTAAGGAAGTGGAAAGAGATTTGCTAGCCGAAAGAGAGGGGGATTAGGCATAATCCCTCACCCTTATGAATAAAGCGTTGTTGGGGAAATAGATTAGGAGGTTCATGATGCGGACAACATAATAAGACTCATGTATGTGCCCCCACATAAGAGAGCTATATTCAAATTGTATGTTTATGTAGGTTACTTAAGTGTTTAAGGGGTGTAGGATAATTTTGTAATAAGGTCTTTAGCCAAGGGTAGTTTAGGTTTTCTTTTATGCATGAGTTTTATGTAATAAGGTTAAAATCCAAGGGCAATGTAGGAACTTTTGTGTGCTGGTCTACAAATCACTATTTTGTCATTTAGTGAGACTTCAAAGTCAACAAAGGGAGGCCCACATAAGCTGGTAGACAGTCACTTTGTTTCCTAGTCTTTAGTAGTTTAAATTTAGGGAAAATTGGTCATTTAGAAGTCTTAGTTTTATGAAAGTCTTGAGTCTTAATTCTAAGAGTTTAGAAGTTTCTAAATTTAGCAAGTTTCTATTATTTTAAGTTTTGTGAACCTATTTAAAGGCAACCCCTCCATTGAATTAATAGAGTTGAATTATGGATTAAAGTTTTGAATTTGGGTTTTCCCAAGTGGGTGTTGTATCTCATTTTATCTCGTCCTTCTAGGGTTGAAGCCTAGGCTCCAATTCTATCCCTCCTTCTTCTATCTTTTGTCTATTCTCTCTATTTTATCTTTTCTTTTTCTTCTTCTCTTCCCTCCTCTCTTCTCTTTTAGTTCATTGCTAAAATTAGACATACAATTAAAGAAACCAAGTTGTTGTTCTAAAAGATTTGCTACAAAACAAAACAAAGGTATTCACTCCTTTGTTTCCTCCTTTGTTCTAATCTTTAGTCTATTCTAGTAAGTCCTTATGGATTAGCATGCTGAAACGCTGCTAATTTGATTGTTCTGGACTCGTTTGCATCATTAAAATCAGATTTTGAGTCCTTGAACATTGAAAATTGCCCCCTCTTTCAATCCCATTTCACTAGTTTTCTTTAAGGGTATTGTTCCCCTATGGATCCCCTACAAAACCCCTAATTCCCCCTTTGATTCCTCTCCTTCCCTACCATCTTAGAACCAAAGATTCCCTTTACTGGTCTTTGGGATCTTCGTTAAAGAATATGCTAAGACTGAGTTTTATATAATTTGATAAATCAAATCAACTCAAAATTGCATGAAATTTTAAACATAAAAATCTTTAAGTAGGTCAGAACATATCCTGAAAATTTCAGAATTTTCTGATACAAGACTAAGGTATTTTGGTAATTTTGGATTTTTACCCAGAAATTCCATAATCACTCTTTTGGGTTCTTTCTTTCTCTTTTCTACCCTAATCTTTTTTAACTCCTTTTCTTTTATTATATTATTCAATTCTAAGAAATTTCGGTTACTTGAGAGTATTTCAAAGTTTTATATGTATTATTGCTTCCATATTAATAATTTGGTGATATTGAGATACTTGGCATTACCCTAGATGAACTTTGGTATTATCTCTATTGTGTTGCATCAGTTTGGTGAAAGAGAAATAAACAAAATCATAGAAGCAAAATATGGGGTGGAATAGCAAATTCATGAGGGGTCCATATGGCTCTAAGTATTTGGAAAGGGAAGATGAAGGTAGTGAACGATTTCCTAAAGTTTAACATATGTGAAATCGGCAATGAAAAATGTCAGATTTTGGAAAGATAAATGGTGCGGGGATTAACCTCTGTACTTGAAATACCCCTCGGTGTTTGAAATGGCATTGAACAAAGAGGGCTTGGTTGAGGAGCTCGTTAATCAATCTGATGACTCTATCTCGTGGAATCTACTTGAGGAGAGCTGTGAATGATTGAGAGGTCGATGAGGTGGCTGTCTTGATGGCTGAGCTGGAATTGGCTAGTCTAAGGGGAACAGAGGATAAGAGAATTTGGGAGAAGGATGGTTCCGGCAGATTCTCGGTCAAATCTTTTTATGAGACCTTAATGCTGCTAGAGAACCCTTCGCACTCGACCCCTTTCCGGTTGCCCTCATATGGAATTCAAAAATGCCGTCCAAAAATCTATTTTCTCCTTTGGCTTATCTTTCATTGGAGGGTAATGACTATGAAACTGTTTCCCCTTTGTTGTGTGTTGGGCGCTGTTGAAAGACCTTTTAATAAAATACCTTATTTACCATTTATCAAAATAGTTATATGGTAATTATGGTGATAAAATAATTTAACAATGAGTATTTATGTTTCTTTTATCATTTCTTGAAATATTAATATATTTCAAAAGATATCACAATGTTTCAAATGTTTCTACAAGTTTTAAAATATTATTGATGCGTACCATTTGACATTTCTGAACAGAATCAAAGCTCTGATTCTGGACAAGAAGTAGAAATGGAAGTTCATATTTTATCTCCCATAGACTATGCTTTCAACTTTCAACTTTTAACTGATTACGAACTACAGATCAACAAATAAAACAGAAAAAGAAAAGAACTCAGTAAGAAAGAATAGAGAGAGAAAGAAAGAGTGTTCTTTATTTATATGATGCATATGCACCATATCAATAAACTTCTGTCATTTCCCAGAGGAAAAATAAATAAATCAACCAACATAGATAAGAACCCATTAGGCTAAAAAATCATAACCTGCCATGCAATCCGATCAGGGTTTAGTGTGAGAAGAAGAGTTTTTGCCCCTAGGCAAGCAGATGCAAGAGCAGCTTCACAGCCTGCATGTCCTCCTCCAACCACAATGACATCGTATCTTTCTTCAATTGTTTCAACATGATTATTCCAGTCTACAAACAGATTAAGCATAAAGAAGCTCGTTTCAATGCATTGGTTTAAATTTTTCTTCAAAAAAGAAAAATTAAAACAAATTCACCACCTCCCACAAAATGTTTACGAGAAGAGCGGGAATGTAGAAAGCTGTGATCAAACTAAGCCACCATAAAGATTCCAAAGAAACAAATAATTGAACAAGTATTAACAAGCTACTAGATTGGAAGAATAAATAAAAAAAGGAGGTGTGATATGAATCTAAGCATAAGAAGAAGAAAAAAAATAGATGAAAATAACCTAAAAAAAAAAAAAAGCATGTGGACAACTTTGTGTAATTTTGTAGGTTCTGAGAAAATTTCTGATATTGCATGATACAGCTTTGCCAGATGAATGCCTTTTTAAGATGCTCAAATTAGATTGACAAAGACTAAGGTTCCTTTTCCGCAGGATATATAATTATAATGTTTAGCCAAGTGAGGTAGCCTGCATTTCAAAACACAATTTTAGTTGAATCCCAACTTAAATGATCTTATCTTTTACAGACACGCATCTTAAGAAGAAGAAGAAGAAGACAACGAAGAAAAGTTAGTTGTAAGATGCTGCTGTTATGAGATTTTACCTAAATATATATCATAATTTTGAAGGACTAACCTTGTGATAAGATGGACAACTGAGCCACCTAACTATTTTATGGGTATAAACAACAGAAGGTAGGCTTGCTTTCTGCTTCTTTGGGAAGTCCTGATATATAATAAGGAATCAGAAAAGCTAAGTATTCATATACAGGATAGCAAATCCTCTACAACAAGCTTAAATAGCATTAAATGGAAACTGCCCTCAAAGAACAACATTTATACTAATAAATTGGAATTTTAAGGACTTGTTTTCAACCAAGGCAGCAACTTCATCAGTGCCAAAATGTGAAAAATATCCATCCAAAAAGTGCATTTCACTTTTTCTGTGTTGATGTGTCAGTCCTGGTGTCATTCCAACTTTAGCCACTCTCTAAATTGTCTTACCAAATTCGGCCTCCTACTTACATGATTACTAGTCCTTGTTATAAAAATTTATCAAAAATAAAAAAAAAAAGAAAAAGGAAAAAAGGTCCTTGTTATAATAATCTTGCATCACAACCAAACAAAAATGTTATATCTGCAAGTTAACAATATATATATATATATATATATATTTCCTCTCACTCTGTTTTCTAAAAGTAAAAATACTTGGGAAATGATTCAGCAAAAAATAAGGTTCATATAGATGGTTTTTAGCATGAATTCAATGGCATTATAAGTAATGTTGGCACTATAAGTTTTCTTAATTTTTAGGTGTGTTGGTAAGACTGCTAAACATGGATATATATGTTCATTATGCTGCCCTTATTTCTTTCCACATTTGCTAAATGTAATCTTCGGAAACCCTAAATAATAATTAATAAGCTATAATTTTTACTATGACCTTTTAATAGCAATCCACATAAGTTAGAGGCCAAATTCTAAGATGTCACCGTAGGGATTATCCCTACAGGGCCAATCGCAATGGAGCACAAGAAAGGAACAAGTATCCACTTGACAAATCAGTACAGGTTTGTCGATGGTGTTTTTACCAAAATACCTTCTAGATGCTTTTTTTCTTTACTGATTCACCCCCATTGGGAGCTATCTCTACATAATGCACTGCAGAAGACCCAACCCATAATATATGCTCTTCTAGTAGAAGTATCCCGCACCATGCAAAGAATCTTAGACACAACTAATGTCTATCTTATCTCTTAAAATTATATATGAACCTAACAAAAGTAAAGAAAGATCTCGATAAACTCCTATAAATTCCCACTAGTCCAAAACCTTAGTCACCAATCTCTCTTCTTCTTGCCTCACTTCCATTTCTTTCTAGTTTTCAGTTTTCCCCATATAGTTCTTCATTATGTCTAACTTGAACGAATTTTCCTATGGTTGGGACTCGACATACTGCCATAGAAATGGGTTTGAATCATTTGGTGGAAGGGCTTTGACGACATTACCACTTCAGTTAAGGCAGCAGAGGCTGTTCGTATGCAGCTTGTGCAACGAGGAATTCAAAAGCCCCCAAGCCCTTGGTGGCCACCATCATGCCCACAAAAGAGAAAGAGAGACATTGAGAATGGACTACGAAGAAAATATGAGCAGATACCCAAGAGAGGCAGGGCTCTTTCTTGCAACTCAGACACAACCTCTTCAACTTGGGCTTCCGACTCAAGGAATGGAGCCTGCTGCTTATGGTGACCAAACCAAGCCGTATCTTGATCAGTTGGGGAGACGGTTGGAGGAAGTTAATCATGAAGATTTAGAAGTAACACCAATGGTGTCAATTGATGGTGGAGAGAGCATTCTTGAAATGGATGCTGGAGAGCTGGACTTAACCTTAAGACCGTAATATGATTAGAATCACAATGATTAGTAGGGTTTGTGTGAATTTATTTTGCCTTTCTAGCTTTGTAGTTTGTTTTTGCTTGGAGTAAAATAAAAGAGATGGTATTAGAGAAACAAGGAGAAATGGATTCCTTCCACACCCCCCCCCCTCCCTTTTTTTTCAATAAAAAAAAATGATTCTTTATTTGATAGTTCAACTTTATGTAACAC
>JAOXJP010029369.1:0-16903 GCA_025762735.1 Platanus orientalis | reverse complement strand
CCCTCACGTGCCAAGTCATGTATACAAGCACTATATGGCTAAAACAAGCCCCAAGAGTTTGGTACAATAGATTAACCAAGTTTCTAATAGATCATCAATTTGTTAAGGGGAGTGCTAACAAAACACTCTTCATTAAGAAAAAATATGGTCATATACTCATTGCCCAAATATATGTGGATGATATCATCTTTGGGTCAACGTGTAACGAATTAGCACACAAATTTTTCCATACAATGAAATCCCAATTCGAAATGAGTGTGGAAGAAGAATTGTGATTCTTCCTCAAGTTACAGATCAGGCAAACATTAGATGAAATATTTCTAAATCAATCCAAGTTTGCAAAGGATCTAGTATCCAAGTTTGAACTTTTAGAATATAAATATTAGACACTCCTATTACCACTAATGAGAAAATAATAAGGGATATCAATGGATTCGATGTTGATTCCACCAAATATAAGAGTATTATAGAGAGTTTACTATATCTGATAGCAAACAAACCTAACATTTCCTTTAGTGGAGGTGCTTGTTCGAGATATCGGGCAACACCAAAGGAATCTCATTTGACAGTGGCCAAAAGAATCATTCAATATGTCCATGGGACAATAAACTTTAGCCTTTGGTATCCATTTGATACCACTCCAATATTGGCTAAATTTTTAGATGATAATTAGACAAACATTGTTGACGATAAAAGCACGAGTGATGGATGTTTTTACATAGGTAATTGCCTAGTCTCATGTCACAGTCATAAACAAAATTTCATATCACTGTCGACCGCTGAGGCTGAATATATTGTTGTTGAAAGTAGATGCACACAACTGCTATGGATGAAGCAGCTGCTCGCTGACTATAAGTTGCCATAAACTACGATGAATTTGTTCATCGACAACTCAAGTGTTATCCAAATCTCCAAGAATCCAGTGCAACACTCTAAAACCAAACATATAGATATTCGTCACCATTTCATTTATGACTTGGTTGAAGAGAAAATAATATCTCTAGAGTATGTTTCGATAGAGGATCAATTAGTAGATATCCTTAGAAAGGCACTAAACTCGAAAAGATTCGAATATCTTCGTGGATCAATGGAAATGTGCACTATGTGAATACATTCATAAATTACCCTAAAAATAAGTTAGAAATACTCATAGGGGTAATGAGGGAGAAGCAGAGCAAAATCCATGGAAAACAGGGATTTTTTCCAAAAACAATTCCATTTAGGATCGATCCAAATTGGCAAAACCAGCAGGATACGAATGGTTTTTTGTTTACAAAAGGAGGCAAAGCCCTTAGTTCAATCCTAGATTGAACTTGGATGAAACTAAGGCTATTTTTCCTCCTCTACATTCTTGCCGAATTTTCCAATCTTCAATGCCAAAACCATGTCGAAACATGATTTGGGAAAAGGCCCAATGAGAGAAAAGGAGCGGGTGTTACACTCTTACAACTTGGTCGGGCTTAGGTTCTAAACTTCTAACTTGGTCCAAAGGGTTCCTAAAGCACTCTAAGGTCTTTCTAAACATGTGAAATGATGACTTTACCCTTACAATTATATTTTTACTCTTTAAGTGTAACATGGGGTGTTACACTCTTCTATTCTTAGGTTTATAAAAGTGTGGTTTTCATTCTATGTTCAAATATTTGTGGCTTCAATCCTCTATAGAATTGATTTGGTGAATGGATATGAATTTGGTGGATTCATATTCAACCTCCATGAAAATATTGATTTCCTTGTGTAGATTTTAGTTCCTTTAATGTTAGCATGTTTGGAAGGAGTCTATTACTCCATTTCTATGTGTTCTTGGAATATGAAGTTAGTTACATGATAGTAGTGTCTTATTTTCATGAGTTTGGTGATCTCTACACTATTTGGAGAGGTTGAGAGTTGGATTCATGTAATTATGGTTTAGAAGGTTCTATATTGTGTATCTTAGTTTCCCCTTTGATTTCTCTTTAGATTTCTTTATTTTTTGCTCTCTACCTCTTTGTTGAATTATCATATGATTAGTTCACCATGATTTACATGTCTTTTGGATGCCTTTAGACTCTTTGCATAAGCTTATACTCCCTTTGGTGGATTTCCCTTACCTTATGTTAATCCATGTTGATTTATGTTAATTCTATTGATTTTCGTATTAGAATCTTAGAATTTTGTGCACTACAATAGGCCTTACATTCATTGGTAGCTTTTTGTGGCATGAACATGTTACTTATAACATGATTTACCTCAGAGTTTTCATAGAACATTTTATTAGACTTCTACATGTGTTTTAGAAGCACTTAAGCTATTTATTTTAACGTTGGCGATATTTGGCATGAAAAGGTTTTTACCTTCATACACATTTTCTTTATCCTTAGAATTTAGGTCAAACATCTTTACTTGTATTTTGGTATTTGACCCCTTACATGTGATTTACTCCTTCGGTCTTTAGACTACTTATGAGATATAACGTATGAATATTTTAAACAGCATAATTATGTAGTAGTTACTTTACTTTACATAAGCATAATTTTGGCATTCGGTTCTGGACATGAGAATTTGATATGATACCCCTATGTGGGAACATGCCATTTTGGGCCCAAAGACCCCTAAGTGGGTTGGTCCTTGTGATCCTCAAGTACCTTGTTGTCAGGTTACATCAATAAGTGAAGGAGCACTAATTGCATGGAGATTTATTATATATGGTCTTATGATTCCAGAGACCCTTATATGAGTTTGCTAGATATAGCCCGGGAAACCCTTTGGTGGGTTGCCTTTCATGAGCTTAGAGACCCCTTTGTAGATTGACCTTATTGGTCTTCAGGTAACTAATCACCGGGTCACATCAATAGGTGAAAATGGCCGTAGTGCCCATAGTCATGACTCTACTTAGGTACCCAATCATTGGGTCACATCAATAGGTGAAGATGACCCTAGTGACCCTATATATGTTATATGATATGTTTTACCGGAGACCCTACATGGGTTATATATTTTGTTTTGTTGAAAACCCTTGTATAGGTTACATGTTTTGTTTTGTTGGAGACCCTTACACAGGTTATATGTTTTGGATTTGTTGGACACTCTTCATGGTTCATTCATATTCACATTTTATTTTCTTAGAGACCTAATGTGGGTTTATTTACATTTGGTTTTAGTATTTAATGAAGACCATCATGGGTTAGCATATGGAATATAGTACATAGCATATGACATATAGTATATAGCATATGCATGATTTGGTTTAGTACACTTTGATCATTCATATAGTTATCTTGTGGCATATGCATACTAAAATTATAGTAAGGATACATGTTTGGTATATTTCTTGTACTCGCATATACACTTTGATTCCTTACTTTATATTGATTCATCATATTTGCTACTATGATTATCTTTGGCCTACTTTGTGTGCCATAAACTGCATATATCACGACCTGAATCCATTGACCATGGTTCAAGCCCGAATTCAGATCCGTGACATTAGGTGACATGCCCCAAACTTGTATCTCCTGGTGGAGAGATCCCATGTTCAAAGTGTGGTACCACTTAAAGTCACATCACTCTCCATATAGATTTAAATCTTTTCTTTCTTTTTATCCATTTAAATCCATTTAATTAATCACATTGGAACATAGTAATATTTATAGTAAACTAGAATCAAAGTACATCATTATATATATATATATATCAAATCTAAATCTCTAATAATGCACAAAAGAAAGGGGCCTCGACGTGCCCATAACTACATATAAATCCTCGTCCAAACAGGGCCCAATCAAAGTACTATAACAATGGTGCATCGTACATTCAGAAAGTAAACTAATAGGGTAAAATGTAAAATCATGGGCCAAACCACCCAACTCTTTATTCACGCTTGCATCCTAAGCGGCAATGAACAATACTTGTCTATCTATTCCTCATCTATAAGGAGGTGTCAACTAGGGTAAGCTTGGCGGGCTCAACAGGAGGGTACACAATTTATACAATACAAAATGAAGCAAAACATGTATAACAATAGATAGGATGATCCAATGTAGAGAAGGAAATCAAAATGTGTATGTGAGTGCATCAACTATGTTGTGCATGTGACCCTACTATGAATCAATTATACACATGCTTCAAAAATAACTAACAGAGAGTCCAAAACAAACCAACTAAATCATTTACATAATATATTCTATATGCTATATTATATGTGTCATATATATATATATATATATATATATATATATATATATATATAAACAATATGTCATATGCCAACCCAAGAGGGTCTCCATCCAACACTAAAACCAAACATAAATGAACCCATAAGGGGTCCTTGATAAATCCAAAACCAAATCCAAATAACTTGTGTGGAGTTTTCGATAGAAACCAAACCATGTAACCCAAGTAGGGTCTCCTATAAAACCAAACCATGTGTTGGGACACTAGGTCCGTCTCCACCTATTGATGTAACTTGGTGATATAGGTATCTAAAATGACTAGACAAGTATATCACCCCTTCGCCTATTGATGTGACCCAACGGTAAGGTACCTAAAACCACTAGGTAAGAATGTATCCCCTTCACCTATTGATGTCACTCAGCAGTAGGGTACTTGAAATTTTGGGTAAGTATATAGCCCATTTGCTTATTCATGTGACCTGACAATAAGATACTTAAAATGTATGAATAAGTATATATAGTCCATTCTCTTATTAATATCACCCAACGGTAGGGTACCTAAAATGTCTGGACAAATATGTAACTCATTCTCTTATTGATGTGATCCAATGGTAGGGTATTTAAAATGTCTAGACAAATATATAGCCTATTTCCTTATTGATGTGACCCAACAGTAGGATACTTGAAATGTTGTAAAGTCCAATCACACTTAGGGGTACATATAAAATCCTAGTGTCCAATGTTGATATACTAAAACCATACTTACATAAAGTAAGGTAACTACTACATAGATATACCATGTAAAAGATATCCATATGTCCTAACTCATAAGAGTCCAAAACCAAAATGTCAATCCACGATAAAACCGAATAGCTCGAATGCTATCAAAATACATGTAAAAGTCCAAATAAAATGCTTCATGAAAACACTGAGGTAAACATGCTAGAAGTAACATGCTCATGCCATCGAAAACTACCAATGGATGCAAAATCTAATATAATACATATGAATTTCAAAGTTCTAAAATGGGAATCCATAGAATTTACATAAATCAACATAAATTCATATGAAATAGAAGTAATTCACTAAAGAGAGTAATAGGCTAATGCAAAGAGATCATTGGCATCCAAAAGACATAAATCGTGGAGAACTAATCATATGACAATTTAAAAAGTAGGAAGGAAGGAAGAAATTATAAATGCCAAAGAGAAATCATAGGGTAAATCAAGATACACTACATAGATCCTCCTAAACCATCTAAACTCTATGAATCAAATTCCAAAACCTTTCTAAATAGAGTAGAGGTTACTAAATTCATGAAAATAAGACACTACCATCATGTATCTAACTCCATATCCCAAGAACATATGGAAATAAGGTAATATAATTTTTCTAAATATGCTTACATCTAAGGAAATAGAATCTACTTAACGAAAAATCAATATTCTCATGGAGGTTGAATATGAATCCATCAAAACAAAGCTCGTTCACAACAAATCTAAGATCCTAGGGAAAGAAAAAAGTGCATAAAATGTATATTCATTCACCCAATCAATTACATATAGATCAAAGCAATGAAACCTTAAATATAGAATATGAAATCACACTTCTATAAACCTAAGAATGGAAAGTGAACATAAACTATATACCCACTCACCTAAATATTCTATTCCTTGTCTTGAAGGGAATCCTCTTCTAATACATCATTGCATTTGAGAAGTCTTCCTTCATTTGTTAGAAAACAAAACATTCCATGGTTAGAATTCATAATCAAAGTTAAGAAACTATAAATTACTACTAGTTTAGGCTAGATTTAGGTTACCAAGCTTGTGAAGAAGATGATTCTTTCTCTTCTCCTAAGTTTTCCCAAAGCTTCTCTCTCTCCCAAAAAAATCCTTCTCTTATATCATTCTAACCCTAAAAGTTGAAAATATAGGGTTTAGGGTTGACTCATGTGAGTCTGCCATGAAATAGAAAAAAACCACATGTTGGCCCAAATCCCGAGGTGGATTCTGGCTGGCTATAAGTGCTAGGCATGCTCTGTGAGCACTTGAGGTCCCCCTATCAGCACTTGAGGTTGCCCTGAGAGCATGCTTAAACTTGGAGTCGCCAGTGCCTAGGGCCACCCCCACAACCGCTCATGCCCCCTTGCAAGAGATCAAGCTTCCCTCAATCCAAAACTCCATATTTCTAGGGTTTTTCCTTGTGTCTTCTCTTGGGTCTTCAAACTTTTTTTGAGTCCCATAAGCCTTGAGGCTAGTCCTTAAGCATTTACAATACTGATTTTCACAAACGGGCTCATGATGTCGGGTTCGGGTTCTAAACTTACCAAACTTATGTATGAGGTGTTACAACATACCCTTTCGTTGAGCCCATCAAGCTTACCCCAATTGATACCACCTTACAGATGGAGATGTGGATGACAGGTTACCTCAAGAGCTGCTTAGGATGTGGTAATGTGAGATGTTGGAATGGGTATTCTAGCTAGATGATCTTCTTCTTCTTTTTTTTCAGTCTTAATTGAACTTTAGACCATAGAGATTTACACTGTATTTTACTTGGGATTGCACTATTGGCTTGTGGAAGCCTTTTTTTTTTTTTATGGATATGGATACATATACTCACTTTTAATTAGATTAGTCATGGTTATAATGTATTTCCGCTGCACTTATTTATGGATTAATGATATTATCTATTCCGCTACAATTGACATGATAAAAGATAAATGGATGAGAAATCCGATGCTATATATAAACGTGAATGGTTTGTACATGTATTATTAGTATTATTCTACTGCGATGTGTATATGGATAAATAGACTTAAATGGTTAAAAAGAAAAATATATATTAAATTTATATGGGAAGTGACAAGTGAATTAGTGTCACACTCCGAAAACAAGATCTCCCTACCATGAGCTATGGGGTCGGGGTGTGTCATCCAATATCACGGATTCGGATTTGGATTCAGATACAAACCACGGTCTGTAAATCTAGGTCGTGACAGTGAGACATCTATGGTCAAGGGATTTTGGACCATCTAAACCTGTCATAGGCATGGTTTTCGGTCTCAAGGT
The DNA here is from genome assembly GCA_025762735.1 of Platanus orientalis. Classification (NCBI taxonomy): domain Eukaryota; kingdom Viridiplantae; phylum Streptophyta; class Magnoliopsida; order Proteales; family Platanaceae; genus Platanus; species Platanus orientalis. The sequence goes on along the minus strand of JAOXJP010029369.1, from coordinate 9,678 downwards.
GTTTAAGTTAGGGTACCTCGCTTTTAACCTTCTTTGACAAGGCTTGTTTGAACCTTGATGAAGCTTGTTCCTTTGGTGTCTTAGTTTCCTTAATCTTCATGGTCTTCTTCGGGCTTAGACATGTACACATACATCTTACAGACAGGAGATTGGTAGAAGAGATCTTGAGAACTCATCTTTTAGTTTGATTTGATTGTAAGGTTTTTAAGGAATTGTATGAGATTTACGTTGATTACGGTCCTCACAAGAAATTCTATTTTTATGATAATAGATGAATGAGTTTTAAATTGAATAGTACGTTCGATTGATGTCTCTTATTTTCTACTACCCAAATGAGAAATATATTTGGCACTATATTCCGCTACTAAAGGTTATTATTGTTATCCAATGAGGGGATTAAGGTAAGAAAGATAAGTTTATTTGATAAAAAAAAGAAGAATGATCACCTGACACAAAACTTTGTAGGCATATCATTGATTGACACATGATGTGTTTTTGAATTTGGTCTCTTTTTGACTGCCTACTTTTTCCACTGAACATTTTTTTCAAACGTTTTAAGCCTCAAAACAACACGTGTCAGCTTATAATTCACCATAATACTACATAGACTTTTTCATCACAGAACATTTGCTGGGATCAAGAAAATAGGTCACCACCCATGTTTTTCTTTTATATATATAAAAAAATTTGATGAATACGCCCCATGTTCAAAATGCCAATTGCCAGTGATAGAAGGAATGCTTATTGCAGATTGACATTACACATCGTACGCATTGCGTTTAGATTCTTCAGATTCTGGCACGAACCACTTGTTTACACGTTGACGTGCCATAGTCACCTATGAACATTTATTGGAAACAACTCAAACAAGAATTATTTCATGTATGTTTGGAGAAGAAAATTGAAATTATTTAAGATTAAAAATGTATCAATCATGAGCATATTTCAGGCATTCCTGCACGCTTCAACACAAGAAATCATTTCCTCACTTGGGCTCTAGAACTCTAGAAAGTAGATGTGGTATACATGCTTTGTTAACCCAAATGACTCCTCACAAATTGGCCATCAAAAGGAATCGATGTTTAGATTTGGGTTACCATATCAATCCAGGACAGTCAAACTTCGAGGTTTTTTTTTTTACAACATTTAGTATTTGCTGGTATAAGATATGAGACCATCATTTGCAGCATGAATCAACAGGCATGTACGCCATTGAATGGTGTGGAGCCCAAGTCTTGAAAGTTTTTCATTATGTGGAACACATTACTATACACCATGTCCTTTATAAGCTAATATGGTATTCCCTGATACGAGTGTCCATAATCCTACATGATTCTGATACGAGTGTCCAAAATCCTACATGAAGTAGTTCAAAGAAAGAAAGTTTGTGTAATAACTAAATACCTGTTTGTCCCAGTCAGTCCTCCAGGTGATGACAAGAAGTACAATAGTTTGAACAAATGTTCCAATCAACATTCCCATCCAAATCCCCTACAAAACAATTAACAAAAAAATGCTTAGTTCATAAAAAAAATAATAACAATTTCTAATCTTTTTTGGTGGGGACGCTGGACTTGATCTCTTGAACATACGATCCATGGTTGATGTGCAACAAACAATTTGAGGTATGCACGAACGGGAAACAAACGATTTGCATTTTCCTTGTGCAAGAATAGTTATGATATTTTGATATTTTCCAACGTAATGTATGAGAGCCTAACCACTAGAGACATCCATATTAGCCATTAAAGCCACAGCCCATAGGCAGTCTGATCAGTTTAGCCCATTTGACCCAAAATCTTAGTGCAAGTTTATCATCTCTAACAGGTCTGACCCAGGTGATATGGATCTTATGATTTAGCTCTTGTTCGGCCCTTTCATTTATTTTCCTTTTTCTTTGTGAAATTTAATTAACATTGATATTGAGATTAATATATCACATCATATCCAGCTATTCAAGAGACCCTATATAACTTTACGCCGATTGCTATGACTAAATCCGGTCGAGCTTTGCTTTGAATATTTTGCATGAGCTTTGCTTTGATTGCAAGTTTTACTTATCTAAAAAATAAATAAAATTGGTAGCAGTTATTTAACTTCCCATCTCAGTTTCTTATTATTAAGCGTAATGAAATATAATATTTTAGTGCAATGTTTATGTAAAAACGAGAGAACAGAGCTTACTTTGACTTGGAAATGGATAATGTAACCGAGAATAGCTCCAATAGGAATTCCTATCAAGTAGTAGCAGATTAAGTTCACGTAAGCTACAATGCTTTGCCAGCCACAACCAATAGCGACCCCTGCAAATAGAAATAATTGAATATGAAAATGTGTCCTTCACATCAGGTATTCAATATAATAATTTTTCAGCAAATGAAAGATCACTTGATGCTCTCCATGTACAAAGGAAATGAAAAATGCGTTGGATAAAGAAATTTAGAATCAATATTTTTGTAACAAGTCTTAAAGTCAATATAATCTGCTGCAAACGTACACCGAACTCTAATACAAGTTGCTTGGACTATGCCACTTTTTAACATGCAAATTTTCAACCAAATATCATGTAGCACAACTGCAAACGGGCGTTAATCCAACACCAACGATTTTTCTCATGTCATGTCTGATATAGCGATGCCAACATTCTGATTTTTTTGACTTTTAACAGAATTGAGGTCAAGGACTCACCTGAGAGGACTGGTTGAACACTGTTCAGAAGTATAGAGGAAGCCAAAAGGGGTGATAGTTCGCCAACTGCTCTGGCCACCTCACGACTCTCTGTAAATATGTAAGCAAGTCTCCCTCGAAGAAACAGAAACAGCACAAAAAGAACAAATCCGATGGCCAATGAAGTAAGCACAGCCACCACGATTGAAAACTTTGCAGCTTTTGAGCTCCCTCTTCCAAGTTCATTAGATACCCGCACACTGGATTTTTTCACCCAAAATATAACATGGAATTTTAAGGGGGTAAAAATAGAAAGCAATATTTATTTGAAACAGTGTGGAGTATTATCTCAGATGTTATAAACAATATCCCAATATATGTTTACAGCTTTGTAAGAACTTAAATAATGTATAACTCATTAATTATATAATTAGATGAGGCACGGTATGATCACAATGTGGGTAATGTTACAATGTATGAATACATAAAATAGTATGTACTATTGCTCTACATAACCAATACTGAATATTTTTCTGTCATCAATGAGAGAAAGGAATTTTAGAAACTTTGCAAAGAAAATGAAAGAATGGAACTTCAGATAAACCACCTAAAATAATATAAAAAAGATTCAAAAGCAATAATACCTTGTTGCAGCCAAGAAACCAAGAGCTATCATCATCTCCCACCCATTGATATTGATGCTGTGTGACATTATAAAAATGAAATCATATGAATCATTTGGATGAGGAAAAACGTAATCAACCCGCACATGGGAAAAAAGGAGAGAGAAAAAATTGAAAACTTTGAAGCTTGAAAGTACCAGATAGAAAGAGCATCAATGGAAGCTTCAGCATTTTTCATGTTTCCTGTTAAAAGAACCAATACTGTGTTGTACCAGAGCTCGAGACTGTTGACAAAACAAGGAAGAAAAAAAATCAAATTTTCAGTGTTGGAAGGCAAAGAGACGTACTAGTTTTCTATTGATGAAGGGTTATCTTGATTGTTTCATGAATTATGGAATAGATTTCACAAAATTATCCCACTACCTGTTGGAACCTTTTATTTATTTATTTTTTTGATAGGCAAACATTAGTGGTTAAAATTTATTAGTAGGTGAAGACGGGTTTTGATCCCAGGTCTGCAGTACAACACCCACAGACTTTACCAACTTAGCAAGCTGCATCTTCAAAAAACATTTCTGTTGGAACGAATTTTGAAAGAACAAGACTAACAACTGAACTTGCAAGGCTATGAGTCAGGTTGGACCAACCCAAATAAGGTCCAAATATAAGAAAAATGCAGCAAGTCTGAATGCTTTGTATAAGACTACATTTAAAACCATGACAAATGAAATCATTTCATTTAGGTTTTTGATAGACCCTGGAAAGTCATCATCTGAGAGAGGGCTTTGAATCATCTCCAGTTTGAATGGAAAGATATGATGCAATGACCATTGAGGGATGAATCCAGCTAGCCAATTGAACACAACATTCCATGAATGTGTTGATTTTTTATAAAAAAAATACTAGGAGCAATGAGACTTATTGATTTTCACAAAGAAAAATACAAAGAACTAATGTATAGAAAACTCTCAGTAACTCAAACTTTAGTCAAAACTTTAATCCATCAATTCGATTACAAGAGATAATTTATAAACTCAAGAACCAAAACCCTAAATAGAAACTTCCTAAACATAATTGAATTCCTACTACATTAGAAATTATTGAAAGAAAAAAATGACTAAATACAGAAATTTCTAAAATCTACCCAAAACCATTGTAATATTCTTAAAATAACTTATTCAGATATTCTTAAAAATAATCGCATCAAATATTCTCCAAAATATACAGCAATTGGATGTTTCTTGAAATAGCAAAATTTAACAAAAAGTGGTTGTTTGAGGGTCTAAATGATGGTTTTGGAGGCCTTCTGGACTGCAAATGATATAACCCAAGAAGAAAACCTTAATTGACTAAGCAAATTCCCTCTTCCAAGGGAAAACCTTTTTTTTATTGATAATTAGATAATTATAAAACATAAAACTCAAGCATGCTTTCATGCCCTATGACTCATCCTTATATAGATTATAGCCTTTTACTTACATGTAAATAAAAGATAGAAAATCCTATAATTAATACAATGGCTAATAGTGACTCATAGCAACGCATGATTGGAATCTTTACAATTCTCACTTCCTAAATATTCACTAACAGGTATGATGGAAAATCTCTTTTTATTCATAGCCCTCCTTTCTTATTCAGTCATGGAGGATTTAGGGCACATATCAACCCCTCTCTATAATATAAACCTTGTCCTCAAGGCCGAAATTCAGGTAACTGCTCATGCAGTTGCTCCTAGTCCTTCTACATGGCCTCCTTGGGAAAAGAGTTAAACCAATGAACCAAACTTGATTTGTGTCCTAGTTCTTCTTCCCCATACTTTGATCCAAAATGGTGATCAATTCAAGTAAACAAAAACACTGAGAAACAGATGAGAAGGAAGAGATTAGAAAATTGGGAAGCATGTCATAGGATAAGGGGGAAGTCTCCTCACAAAGAAGATAATGTAAAAGAAAATTTTGGAGAAGAACTTGGACACAAATCAAGTTTGGTCCATTGGAGGGAAGTCTCCTCAAAGTGAGCAAGGAATTCCTGGATAAAGGAAGGAGAAAAAAACATTTTTCACATATCCACACTTAATAGCAAGCGTAAGAACATAATATCCAATATCAAACTGCCTTCCAACTCTTAGACTTATGAGACCAAAGCAATTTCATCATGCTTTTTGTAATACTTTTAAAGCGATTTTTTTCTTCCACCAATCTTGAAATCATACTGTATGACTTCACATTCATAGACATACCTATCAATTTTGAAGGAAATGAATCTTGGGTCTCAATTCCTTTATAAGAGGAAATACAAGAAGTGGTTAATTGTATGGGGCCTCTCAAAACCCCTAGTCTAGTTGGAGTACAAGCAATTTTCTATCGAAAGCTCTGGGATATAGCTGGGATGGATTTGACTCATTTTGCGTAGAATTGTTTTCAAAGAAACTGCATTCCAGAGGCAGTTATTCATACTTTCATTGTTCTCATATCGAAGAAGCAAATTTGTGAGATCTCGATTAATTTTAGACCTATATCTCTCCGCAATATCACATATAAGGTGGTTGCAAAGATAATTACCAACAAGATTCATCCACTTCTGGGGAGGTTTATATCACCCTTACAAGATGCCTTTGTACTGGGCAAACATATAATAGATAACATTATCGTGGCTTAGGAATTGCTTCATTCAATGAAAACAATGAGAGGTCAAAATAGTGTCTTTGCGCTCAACTTGGATATGTCCATGGCTTATGGCAGACTTGAATGGAAATTCATAAGCTCCACCCTTAAGGGGTTTGGGTTTAGTGACGATATCCATAATTTAATCATGTCTGGTATCCAGTATGCCACCTTTTCTATATTGATAAATAAGAGTTTGGAGGGACACATTAGACCCATAAGAAGAATCCGTCAAGGTTGCCCACTCTCTCAATACCTATTTATATTATGTTCTGAGATGTTTTCTAAGCTTATATCAAACATGGAAGAAGCATGTCTATATCAGGGGATCAGGATAAATAAGTACACTTCAACCTGAAAGTCTTGTTTTGATCCTAGAAGGGGGTGGAATAGGATTTACCAAATTCTTTCAATTTCCTCTTTATTAATTTTCAATTGATTAATATTCAATTTGTAATATGAAAATTAATTCACTTGACTTGTTTAATTATTTTCTTTAAATCGCAACTGCTCTAAAATGACAATTAGCAAGGATGTTCTTTTTGCAGGATAAGGTTATTAATTATAATTAAAGAACATGTAATAACTTAATGAGCATACCAAGATAAAGTAGAGACAATTCATACACACAAGCATTCACACATAACACAAGGTTTTATAGTGGTTCGGCACTTGGCTTACGTCCACTTTCAAAGCTCACCACTGAGCTACCAAATTTTATTTAGATCAAATATAATTACAATCAAGGTTAAAATTCTAAAACCTCTCCACACTCAGTGTTTCTAGAGAGTGCTAAGTCTACTCCTGGTGTCTCCGACGGGAATGGTTTACACCTCCGGTGTCTCCAACAAAGGTGCTAAGTTTACACTATCGATTTCTCTGGCAATAGTGCCAAGATCTACTCCCGGTGTCTCCGATAAGAGTGGTCTACCTTTAGTGTCTTCGATGAAGGTACTAGGATCTATAAAATAAAGACTCAATACAAATTACCTCAAGAGATTGGTGTATTGCTTGAAATTCCTTGATGGTGGTTACTCCTTGATGAGCTAGTAAGCCTTGCTTTTACACCAAGCTTCCAAGAGATGCTTCGATGCTTCTTGGAGCTTCTCACTAGGGTTTACACCCTTCTCCTTGTTTTTCTCTCTTGATCTTCAAGAATGGAGTGCTTGGGAAGCACTTGAAGGCTCCTTAAATCTTCAATGAAGGTTAATAAATGAGAACCTTGGTTGTTGGGAGGATTGAATGCCTCAGCCTTCTTTGGTAAGGAGGGAGTAGATAACATGCACCATTGTATCTAACATTTCGTTGTTGTGAGGGGTTGGGAATAGGTTGAATATGAAGTTGAGATTCAACAACCGTACCTCCAAATGGCACTTAGTAGCCTACAGCTTTCCAAACCAGGTCGTGCTCTCATGACCAAAAACCTTAGAGATGGATGCCTTGTCCAAATCCTCTAGGGGAATAGAACCCCTTGCCTCATGGGTGGCTATCCTAAGTAGAGTGGATAACGATAATGGATCAAGGTCCATTTATGTGCCATAGACCTCAGTTTGGAAGGTGAGGTCATCAAGATTGGAGTCATGGATGTTTGACGAGAACACCCGCATTGATTCCTCTTGGATAACTCCCTGTATCGTCATCAATGATTCCCATCCACTGGGCATTACCTCATAGCCCATGATGTGGCCAAAGAGCATCTTCTCATCGATGTGTCACTCTATAACAATCGGCTTCTTCGAAAAGTAGTGAGTGTAATTGGAGAGGTATGTGGAATCTAGAAATGCTCCATAATTCATGAGAGGTGGCAGTGATTGCTTCTGAATAGGCATTTTGGAAGGCGTCGTTCCTTTCCTTTTGATGGTGTTCCTCTTTGGTGGGAGCCATTGAAGTGGATTTAACAAGAGGAAGAGGGTGAGGAACTTCAAGGGAAATAAGAAATAAGAGAGAGCAAGAGGAATGAGTGAAAACTCTACCTCTTTTGGTTTTAAAAAAATGATAGACAGTTCGTATCCTGTTAAAACTGCCATGTCGGATCGATCCGGTTGAATGATCTGGAGGGATCTGGATTGATTCGACTATGCAAAAGATGCATAGTTAGGCTTCAATTTTGTGGATTTTGTTCACAGGCCCTATGTCTCTCATTCTTCAAATTTCACACATCTCAATAGCACTTCTTAAGTGCATGAACCTTTTAAAATCAAGAGGCTTTGTGAAATATGTTGGCCAATTGATTATCGGTTTCAACAAACTTAAGGGTGATCACACCTTCTTCCACTAAGTCTCAAATGAAGTGATGCCTAATGCTTATATGTTTCGTTCGAGAATATTAAACAGGATTCTTAGAAATTTGAATTACACTTTTGTTGTCCACAAACAATTCCAAGATAAATTGTTCGAGACCATAGTCTTTCATCATTTTCTTCATCCATAAAAGCTGAGTGCATCCACTTCCTGCTGGGATGTATTCGGCCTCAACAATTGACAAAGATATTGAGTTTTGTTTTCTGTTGTGCCAAGATACAAGGAAATTTCTGATATAAAAGCACTATTCACTTGTGATTTTTCTGTCGTCTACATTTTTTGCCTAGTTCGCATCTGAGTAGCCAGCTATGACATCATTAGTATCAAATGGATACCAAACTCCATAGTTGATAGTCCCATAAATATATCTAATGTTTCTCTTTGTGGCATTGAGATGTGACTTTTTTGGAGTAGCTTGGTGTCTAGCACAAACACCAACATTAAAGGATATGTCAAGTATACTTGTAGTGAGGTAGAGGAAACTACCTATTATGCTCCTATACATCTTAGTGTCGATATCTTTACCCTCTACATCTTTGTTTACTTTCTCACTAGTACTAATGTGGGTGTGAAGAGGTTTAGATTTAATCATTTCAAACTTAGACACTAAGTTTTTGTTGAATTTGGATTGGTTTATAAATATACTATCCTTGGTTTACCTAATTTGAAGTCCTAGAAAGAACTTCAATTCCCCTTCCATACTTATTTCGAATTCACTCTTCATTGTGTGAGAAAATTCATGTGTCAGATCTTCTCGAGTAGCACCAAATATTATGTCATCAACATATATTTGGACAATAAGTATGAAGTCATCCTTATTCTTTATGAAGAGTGTTTTGCCAACACTCCCCCTTTTAAATTGGTTTTCAAGAAAGAATTTAGTCAACCTCATTGGAAATATGTGTCCTGACGAAGCCATTCACATAAAATATAGGCATAATTAATTAATTAATAACTATTTATTCTATCATCGCATGGATTTGTTTTTTTATATAGGTAATTATTTGATCTCATGAGATGAGATAAGTAGTCCTCAAGTAATATAATAGGATGTTAGATACATAGGAATGTGTGGAGAGATCTGATAATCCAGTTCTTATAGACCTGAAAGTTTACAACTATGGGTGATGCTGGATACATCACTTATAAAGCTACCGCATTTAGAGTTGCCATTCATGGAGTGATGTAATCTTAGTCATTGAAGTGAGACTCTAAGCTTGCATGTAGGTGAATTATATAAATGCATTAAAGGGATCTATTATGAGCACACTTGGTAAAACATCACTATCAGGATAAGTGTTGTTCATATTTACAGACTCGTCCTTACACCTAAGGGGTTTGTATTTATCTAAGTTGTTATGTTAGTTATTTTGAGCTACCAACCAGTGATGCCTAATTGAAGGCTATATCATGGGTAGTTTGGA
>JAOXJP010029338.1:0-16903 GCA_025762735.1 Platanus orientalis | reverse complement strand
TCTCTCTCTATATATATATATATATATATATATATATATATATATATGGCTTTCCCTACCAAATAAAATTATTGATATAATAAGTTAGAAATATGGCTAAATTTATTATGAATTTTCCCAAATCAAATTGACTAAGCCAAGAACCTGATTGGGTTAATGCATGAATAAGTCCACTGCAAAAATCGGCCAAGTTTAGCATTGAGTAGGGGACACCATCGGTGGAGTAACTCGCCCAAATTATTTTACACTAATTACAATTTTAGGATGTTCTTTAAACCACCTTATATAATTTGTGTTAATTTAAAAGCTTAATGCTTGGGGTTTTTTTTTGTGCACGTGTTAGAAAATGATACATAAGAAAACTGAAGAATTCCTTACAGTTTTGTAAGCATTAAGAGTCACTGCTTAGAAAAAATGCAGTAGAGTTTTACATGGTTCTTTTTCTTTTATTTTTTTTGATAGGTAGTATAGTATTACATAATCAAATTGAATACAATAACTAAGTTATAGTACAAGACCACATTTTATACAACCACTAATTTCAATAATTAAGTATGCAACCATTAATTTTAATAATTAAGCAAACATACCTCATCGTTGCAAAGCCCAAAATACTCTTTATTTCCCTTTTTTGGGCCCTGATATTCCGGCTTCTACTAAGCATATCTTAACCTAATCCAATACCCGCTTGTTTGCTCAGGCTTAAAAGGTTTTTGGGGCTTCCATTTCAATTCACTGGGCTTTCTTCCTGATGCTTATGGATAAGGCAAAAATCGGGTCGGATCTAGATTGGATTAATGAAAATTTACATAAAAGAAATCCACTTCTCAATCCAAAACTTGGCTTAAACGGACAGTGGATCATCCCCAAAGGATGCGAAAAATCAGCAGAAGCTAATCCAAAACTAATGTCAATAGTTCATCATTCTGGACTATGGAAATGTTGAGAGATGAAATTTCAATCTCAGTTGAAAGTCACCAAGAACAACAAGAAGTTTATACATCATCATTTACTTACTATGATGGTAATTGCCCATTATTTTCCATTCCAGTAAGTAAGAACGGTCATAGCAGTAACCGCGTCAGACAAATAATTAAAGATGGAGAGAATAATCAAGAATAAACATCCAGCAATTTATCTAAACAAATCCTTTATACTATTGCAGCCAAACAATAACAAATATACAAATAAATAAGGTTTATGTTATCGCTTACACATTGCTGGAGCTGATCCAGCGTAGCAATCCACAAACAGAATAAATACGAGGAACAATCAGTTATTTACAAAAGCCGAGCATGATCACAAATTACTAAGCTAATTGTCACAATCCATCTCTGCAGATACACACTGGCGATATAATGCGAACCAACCTGAACTGCAAGTAAGGACTAGTGATTTGCTGATTCTTATGAGGCTTACAGGCTGCTGAAGATGCGTTTCAGACTGGGACATACTACACGTAAGCTCCCCATATTCACAGAGCAGACCTGTTCAGGAAACAGGAGAAAAAACTAGAATGATTTTGATAATGAAAAAAAAAGGTTCATGGATTTGGTCTTTTTCTCACTAGTACATGACTCCACAGTGACAGCCTCTCACCTTTGGACAAAAGCGGACATCGAGAGTTTCCAGCATGCTGCAATGTGATATTGCAGCTTCTACTGCTTCTTCAGCAATGCTGCAAGACTATCAAAAAAGAAAAAAAGAAATTAGAATATCACAAGGGCATAAAGGGGTTGGTAGGAGGCACAGATACAATAAGAGGAATAAGAGGGGGATATGAACAATAAACTTGATAAGGCAGATCTGGAAAAAGGTTGATGTTTGGTGAACTGCCTTTCCAGGGTAAAACCTGAGATGTACCTTTCACAGGCACGTAAAGGTGCTACTCTCACATCTAGACAGCACCCCAGATAGAAGATTAGAATGACAGTCGGACCATAAAAGACATGAAGTTGACAGTCATTAAGAATAATCTAAGGACATTAGTCACAGTGTAAATCCACCATCAGATGAGTTCCTTTATGCTAGGACATTCCCTAGATGGAAATTCAGTGCAAGTGGACGACCAAAACATTCTATCTGTAGCTTATGAACAATACTGTAGAAATTTCTGGGCATCCACATGAATGAAATGAAATAAATTAGATTATTAAGGAGCATCCAGTCATGTAGATTATTGACCTTATGATCTCTTTGCCTAGCATGTATAGCATGCACATAGATAACTCAGAAATTAGATAAGAGTGATATTTTATTATTTATAGTTCTCATCAATAACAAAAGAATCGAGGAACAGGAATATTTCATAATTAAATATTTATGCCAGAATAAGTAACAGATTACTCCCAAAAACACACCAAGGGCTTTAATTATGTCAAACAAAATGCATACCTGAAGGAAGAGGCTAGTCAATCTTGGACAGTCGAGCTTTAAAATTTCCAAGGAGCAGCAATTGCTGAACAAGGCAAAAGCAAGGTGGAATTGTAGAAAAGTTCAGCACATAAAACACAAAAGAACCACTATTGGCAGAACTAAACCATGTTACCAAGAAAGAGAAAAAGGGAATGCACCTCAAATTGAGAAAGCCCAGATTGAAACAAGAAACATCTACTTCCTTCAAATTTGTAGACAAAGAGAGGTTTAATGATGACAACTGGAAACAACGTGCCATTGGAGGAATGACAACTTTTTTTATGTTTGGGCACCCAACACAGTTCAGATTCTGCAGTAACCGGTCAGGCTGCTTGATTGGTTCATGGACATTCTCTGGAAAAGACACATCAGGCGAGCCATCAATGCTAGACAACTCAGAAAGCTGCGCACCACTAGAAGCCCAATTAAGGTCATGCATATTCACACATCCATTCAAGCTCACATGAGTGAGATGCGTACAGCAAGCAAGAAGCTCCTCTATGGCAGACTGGCAAAGGCTTCCATAGGACAAGTCTAACTCACAGAGGGCTGGGAGAGCACCTTCTTTATATAGAGCCTCCAAAGAAGAGTTGGTGAGATACTTGCATGCTTGCAATTTCAATACCTGTAAAAAGGAAAATAAATAAGAGATTAGACTCAACTTAACAAGCCTTGTCCTAACTAGGAAAATGAACAAAAGAATGAAAAAAGATCATCAACAATTACATATATCCAAGATCAGACTGGACCAGCCAATCTGGAGTGAATTGGTGGTCAGATCGAGATGGCAGAGAACAATCCTTCATTCCATTATATAAGTAAATCATCGAAGTTTTGTAGATATGACAAGCAATAGGGGAGAATTTGAGCTGTAGTGATGGTCTAAGGGCGTGCATCTATTTGGGGTTACAGAATGTGAGAATTACCTTCAATTGCAAACAGGACTCAAAAACCGGCTGTAAGTTCATCAAGAAAGTGTAGGATAAATCAAGCAAGGTCAAATAAGAAAGCCACCACAAAGAAGAGAGCCCATCCGGACCAACGGATGGACATGACATCAATATTAATGACGCAATCAAAGGGCATGAAACTGCTGTTGCAGACAAGCAGTGATCTTTAAGTTGGCTGTATATGCAAACAGTACAAATGTCAGAATAAACACCCAAGACATTAAGTATCAAGAAGAAATACAATAGAAAGAAGATCAGAACATTACCTGCAAAAGGAAGCATCCAGAGACTCTAAGCGAGGGCAATTAATAGAAGCTTCAGACAGAACACCACATCCCTTCAACTCGAGCACCTCCATTTTTGGTGCTTCAATTTGGAGTACATTCAATTTTGGGCATATCCCAAGATTAAGGGACGGAAGGCCAACCTGTAGCAAACATTTTCAGGTTGATCAAAGGTTTTCAAATGCATAAATCATATGTACAAGGATGTTAATGTAATACATAGCACTACATGAGTGTTCAAGGAATCAGAAAGTGCATTGCAACGTCTTACGGCCCAAACTCTGCTTACTGTCAGATCCACAATTTTGAAAGCCAAATGACATTCAATATGGTACCACCAAGTTTACTATATTAGGCCTCATCAAACTAATGGTTCTTAATAGACTAAAAACTATGTAAAAGTTTAAACAAATGTATTTCGGCATGGGAAAAAATCATGCAGTTGATTCCACTTACAGGACAAAATGATGCTCTTTCAAGATGATCACAACCATCAAGATACACTTGCTCAAGAAAAGGGCATGTGAGTTCCAGAGCAGTGATGGCACGACATCCAACAAGGGAAAGACTGACTAAAGAGGTACTGTTGAATCCAACTGCTGTCAGACTCTGTAAACATTGAAATAGGCACATTCAGTCATGAAAAAAAAAAAAAGCTGAACAAGAACCATAGCAAAGCTAACAAGCTGTGGACAGCAAATAATATCTTAAATCAAGCAAAAAAGCATACTGGAATTACACAGCTACCACAACTCTCAAACTTGCAGCACTGACAAGAATTCAACATTGCACAGTACCTAGAATTTCACCAGATTAAGATAGCCAAGCATATATGGCCTCAAAATTCAAAATAAAACACTTGTCATACATGCATCCAACATATATCACTTGTATGCAAAGCATATGGATGAGGTTTCCCTGAGCACTAGACAACACCTGGAGGCTTACGCTTGAAGCGCTTTTTTTCTGCTTTGTGCACGCTGAGTGCCTATGTGGTAGTTGAGGCATTCTGGACTAGGTAACAAGGACATGGACACGGGTGTTGACGGACACCTTCTGTAAAAATTATATAGGCTTACACAGAAAAAAGTGTTGGTATAGTGTCAAACATAGGCATGAGGTGTCCTACATGGTAGAACTTTTAAAGATTTGATGTAGGACACCTTTTAAAAAAGACCCCACAAAAATTAGGGATAAACAACAAATGTCATATAGAAATCAAGAGAACAAGAAGTAAAAAAGAAGATTAAAGAATACGGGAGATAAAAGAGGAGGAGAGAAAAAAAGGGGGTAGAATGCTCACCTCATGTGAGGGGTTGAGAGAGAACTTGGGATTCCACACCAACTTCAACACACAAGTGTTTTCTTTTCAAATATTCATCTTCAACTGTTTTTCATTAATCTAATGTGGCCTTAAATAGGCATTACATAGAGAATAAAATAAAATAACATCATAGATTCTAGATCTTCTAACAAAATAAACTTGTTAAATAAAAAAACATCTAAAGAAAAAAAGGAATCTTGGTTGGCACAATATTTGGCTTGTTGACCAAGTAATTGGGCCCCACAAGATCTTAATCTCCCAAAATATTCTCCACAAAACTTCCTAAAAATCCTAAACTTGCTACCCATGTTTTTTTAAAACATAAAATTTTCTAAAAACTTATTTTCCTAAAAAAATAAAACTACTAAAACTTAAGATTTTGTAAAAAAATCACTATTCCCGTTTTTATTGACACCCCCCTTAATAATTTGGTCATAACTTTCCCACATCACCTTGGATTTGCGCAATCTCGCTCTTGTTAGAAAGGTAATCGAATAACCTATCTAATGACCTAAAATCAAGCCAAAAAATCAAGTTTTGGCCATAGAAAAATTGGGTCCAAAGTTAAAAAGGGGATTACAACTAAAAACCCAAAAAATCTAAACTAATCATGGCATTATTAGCCTTGTTAAAAAATTATCACTAATTAACGCTTCTAAAATAAGAAAATAACAGAAAAATAAACTACTCTACTAGACTTGACAAAGAGGAATATCCATGGTCCTCTAGCTTCTTCTTCTTGATATGGTATGCTCCTGCAACACTAAGTATCCTTCTAACATAGATTTTGAAGAAGGCTGCTAACAGTCAGTTATTGACAACTCCAACTCTATATAAGGTAACAACAATTGCTTTATTCGACATAGATGAATTTCCAAAAATTTAGTACTCTAATCTCAATCCAGAGGGGACAACTATCCCCAGAAACTTAAGTTCGAAACTTACCAATGTGAAGTTGGTTGGTGGATCCAACAATAGCAGTCATAATTGAAGGGAAATATTCAGTTCGGAGATTAAGATGTAGTGTTTTATTTTAAGTAGGGATGTTTTGCAAGACGTCCTTCACTTCTAGACCCTTAAAAACAGCCCAAATCCAACAATTTATTTTATTTGTAGCAATAATCAGCTCACTGTCGTTATCCTTAATCTACCTTTATAGTTTTATTATGTTCCTTCCAAAGCCCTGTAACCATGAGAATAGGATCTAGGCCACCAAAATGAGTGAAGCAATTCTTATCTAAGGCCTTACAAAACGAAAGCTGAAGATGAGAGGAATTGGTTGGACTGAAAAAAAAATTGGGATATTGAATACCCAATTGAAATAACTCCAAAGAATCTACACTTTTTTGAGGTCCTATTAATGTTCCAGACCCATAAGAGATTATCAAAGGTCGAAGGAAAGACCCAGGCCAACCCTACCACCTTCAGAATATAATCCCAGGTCTTCCTAGCAAACTAGCAGTGAATGAATATATGATTAATGGTTTCACCATCTTTGAGGCATAAAAGGCTAGCACTAGGAATAATCATACCCCTTTTCTGAAGGTTTGTAGTTGGCAACCTTCCCCTCCCTACTGTCCAAAGAAAAAAGAGCACCTTAGAGGGGATCCTTAGACTCCACACCCGATTCCAAGGAAGGTCCATCTGATCCTCATTCACCATAAACCTACATGATTTAACAGAAAAATCTCCATTTTTAGAATGAATCCAGCGTCTAGCATCTTCTTTATCATTACACAAATGGAAGTCATCCACTATCCCCAGCAAGAGAGCCATTTCCTCCAATTCCTAGTCATTTAAACTCCTTCTAAGATTAAAATTCCAATAAACTCCTCCCCTTGAAACCCAACAGTCCACAGTTTTAACCTCGTTATTTCCAGCCAGCATATACATGGAAGGGGCTTCCATCATAAGAGGTCAAGGGGAGCACCACCTGTCCTTCCAAAACTTAGTTTTCCTTCTCGACCCACCTCAATCCCAGTTGTTGACTTGAAGCTGTCCATTAATTGCATGATTCCTCTTTCCAGCAACTTACCCCGAAAGGTAAAGATATTCTTTTCGACTCCCACTCATTCTTCATTTAGACCTGTTACCTGAATAAAATTCTAACCCTCAATCATCTACAAAGTAGGGGTTGGCATTTGGCTAATATATGCATCTTATGTATGGAAGAGGAGGAATCAGCCAATCATCTATTTATCCATTGTCCTTCAGCTTAATGAATGTGGTATTTTTTTCTTTCTCGTTTCCAATCTGCATGGGTCTTTCCATTGTCTCCTAACAATTTGATTTCAGGGTAGGAGGTGCACAGTATTGGTACTTTCTATCAAGATATTTGGCATGCACTACCGAGACTTGAAGTTGTTAATGAAGAAATAGAGGAAGAAGAAGAAGAGAGAGAAGGCAAGAAGAGGGGAGAGAAGTTTTGGAAGAATCGTATGTATGTTCTCATACGAATAAACTTTATTAATATATATAGAGAGTAGTATGATATGGTATACCATACGTATCTCAACACTCCCCCTCAAATTGGAGAATAGATATCTATCATTCCCAGCTTGTCTACAATAAATGAAAAATGTTCACTGCTTAATCCTTTGGTAAAGATGTCAACAAGTTGATACTTGGTCTGAATGAATGGAATGCAGATGTGACCAGACTTGATATGATCCTTGATGAAGTGTCTATCAATCTCTGCATGTTTGGTTCTGTCATGCTAGACTGGATCATGTGCAATACTGATAGCTGCCTTTTCATCACAAAAAAGGTTCATGAGACCTGTCACTGGAAAACCCACTTCATCAAGTAACTTTCTTAACTACAAGAGTTCACAAATCTCATTGGCCATAGATCGGAACTCCGCTTCAGCACTAGACCTAGCCACTAAAAATTGCTTCTTACTGCACCATTTAACAAGATTTCCTAAGACAAAGGAACAGTACCCAAATGTGGACCGTCGATCTATCAATGAGCATGCCCAATCTGCATCAGAGTATGTTGTCACAGCTACTTGTTGGTAATCAATTTTCTTATACATAATTCCTTTGCCAGGGTGCCCCTTTAGATATCTCAACACCCTATAAACAGCTTCCATATGTGCCTAAGTAGGAGCATGCATGAACTGACTAATCACACCCACTACATAACCTATATCAGGTCGGGTTAAGGATAAGTATATGAGGCGCCCAACAAATCGTTGATATCGACGTATATCAATCAACCTTTGTCACATTCGTTTAGCCTGTGATTGACCTCAATAGGAGTGAAACATGGTTTACATCCCATCATTCATGAGTCCTTCAACAAGTCAAAGACATATTTCCTTCGACATAAATATTCATTGACGAGATCTAGCCACTTCAATCCTAGAAAGTACTTTAGTGACCCCAAATCCTTAATTTCAAATTCCCTAGCCAGATTTCTCTTAAGTAACCCTACTTCCACTTCATCATTTCCTGTAACAATAATATCATCAACACATACAATGGGAGTCGTTACTTTGCTACCTGCTCTTTTTACAAATAAGGTGCAGCCTGCTTGGCATTGTTTATATCCATGTGTAATCATTGTTGCCTTGAATCTTTCAAACCATGCTCTTTGCGATTGTTTTAAGTCATAAAGTGCCCTTTTTAGCTTGCACACATTTCCTTTTTCTCTTGATATTTGAAAACCTGGTGGTGTATCCATGTAGACCTCATCTTCTAGATCACCATGTAAGAATACATTCTTTAGATCAAATTGAAGTAAAGGTTATCATTGATTTGCAGCCAGAGAAATTAGAACTCGTACTGAATTCTTCTTCGCCACGGGAGCAAAAGTCTCCTGGTAGTCAATGCCAAATGTTTGTGTATACCCTTTTGCAACTAGGCAGACCTTGTACCTGTCAACTATTCCATCAGGTTTATGCTTTACGGTAAATATCCTTTTGCATCCAACTGTCATCTTACCCTTACGAAGAGTAACCAACTCCCATGTTTGGTTCGTTTCCAGAGCTCTCATTTCCTCCTCCATAGCGGCTCGCCATTGTGGCTGAGCTAAAGCTTCAGACACTTTGCGGGAGATAGTGACTGAAGACAAGGAAACAACATAGTTTCGAAAAGAATGTGATACAGCATGATAGGAGACAAAGTTAGATATAGGATATTGAGTACATGTTCTAACACCTTTCTGCCTAGTAATAGGCAAGTTGAATCATCTACTTCAGGAGGGGAAGAAAAAATGTTACCTGTTTCAGGGACTAAATCCAAAGAGGACACTGGTATGACAGCACAAGGATTCTGGTTATCCACTTGCTCTTCTGTATGAGTCACATTTCTTCTTTATTCGAGTGTACACTTTAAATTCAGTCTCCCCCTCTCTACCAATACTAGGTTTGTCAAAATAGAATGAAGTGGGACAGCGGAAGACGAGGAAGAAAACAACTCTTCACCTAAATGTTCCCCCTGAAGAGGTGCCTTACCCGAAGAAAAGGGAATAAATTCAAAAAATGTAACATCCCTAGACACAAATTTCTTTCGGGTAAACAGGTGAAAGCACTTATACTCTTTCTGATCAACACCATAACCCAGAAAGATGCACTTAAATGTTTTGGGATCAAGCTTAGTGAGATCAGATTTAGGTATGTCTACATAACAAATACACCCAAACGTTTTAGGGAGGAGAGAGAACAAGGGAATGTTAGGTGTAAGACTTCTATTGGAGATTTAAAAGAGAAGACACGGGAAGGCATCTTATTCATGAGATAGGTTGCAGTTTGAATGGCATCAAACCAAAAGGTTTTAGGCACATTCCTTGTAAACATGAGAGCACGAGCAATCTCAAGTAAATGCCTATTCTTATACTCAGCCACCCCATTTTGTTCAGGAGTATCAGGGCAAGTGGTCTGGTGAACAATTCTAGAAGTACCAAAGAATAAAGCCAGAGAATTGGAGAGGTACTCGCCCCCCATTATCAGATTTCAAAATGCGAAGTTTGATGCTAAACTGTGTGAATCATGTTATAAAATGATTTGAACACAATACATACATCACTTTTTTCTGCAATAAGTATACCCATGTAACACGAGAATAATCATCCACAAAAGTTACAAAATAACGGAACCCAGATAAAGAAGCTATAGGGGAGAGGCCCCACACATTAGAATGAATAATATCAAAAGGAAATAAACTTATATTATAACTCAAGGGATAAACTGAACGACAATGTTTTGCCAACTGACAAGGTTTACAATAAAACTTATTTGACGAAAACTAAAATTTAGGAAAAAAATTCCCTAACAAAGAAAAAGAAAGGTGGCCAAGACATTGATGTCACTGGAACAACTCATTTGTAGTGGTAGAAGAGATGTTTGTCTTTATTGTTGAAGATGCGATGGAGAACTGAGGTGATGAGTCCAAAAGATAGAGACCATCCTTCTCATGCCCCATACCAATAGTCGTCTTCGTCCTCAAATCTTAAAACACACAATGAGAAGAAAAAAAAAGTGACACAGCAGTTAATACTATTGGTAAGGTGGCTAATGGATAATAGATTCAATGTAAAATTAGGTACACGAAGAACTGAGGACAACAAGGAAGGAGTAGCAATAATGTCACCATGTCCAGCAATGGAGGAATAGGTATCATCTATAATACGGACTTTGTCCTTACCAGAACTAACACGGTACGATTTAAAGATGGAGGACATACCAGTCATGTGATGGGATGCCCCTGAATCAATGATTCAGGAGTCTTGTGAGGTGGAAACAAACGCGGATAAGGTTGATGCAAATGTACCTGAAGTCGAAGCTACACATGATGATGCAGGGATGGCAAAGGTATCAAGCTGAGAGAAACCGCCGGAGGGCCTCAATCTCATCTCTGGATAAATGACTCGGGTAAGGATGTAGATGTGGGGGCAGCTAGTTCAGAGGGCATGGAAGTGACTGAATGTGCACTGGGTCTATTACCGCTAAAACGACCACCCCTAACTGAGTGGGATCCACCTCTCTGATACGGACGTGGAGGGAGATCCTAGGGACGTCCATGTAAGTCCCAACACTGGTCTTTAGTACGCCTGGGCCTACCACAATGCTTGCACTTGAGGCGATCATGATCATCATATGTACTAAAGCATCCACCACAACCATGAGTGGAAAGACCCCCACGGCCACCTCAGCTAGATATAGAAATAAATGTTGATTTCTCAACTGCAGATGATACATTCATCACACCATGTCAGGCCTCTTCTCTGCGAATGTGTGCATACACTTCATTTGGGGATGACAAATTCATATTGAGAATTTGGGCTCTAACCTGCTCATACTCAGAGCTTAGGCTTGCTAGAAACTCAAACACCTGAATCTCCTCGACATGCTTCCTGTAGGCTATGGCATCCTTGGTACAGGAGGGGCAGTATGTTATATAGTGACCCAATTCTTCCCACAACTTCTTCAGAGAGGCATAATAAAGGGCTAGGGGCTGATCCCTTTTGTTTAAATTGAGCAATTTTCTGTCACAGTTGATTATTTTGGCAGCATGACCAATTTCTGAATAAGTTTGAGATAAAGACTCCCATATTTGATAAGCCGTATCTAAGAAGAGAAAATGATCACTGATTTCTAGCTTCATTGAGTTACACAACCATCCCTTAACCATAGCATTTTCGGTCTTCCACTTTCGGTACTTTGGATCCTCCCTAGGAGGAGCCTCTGCCTCACCAATCAAGTAGTCTTCTTTATCCTTGCCCTGAATGTAGATTAGCACTTATTTCGACTAAGTAAGGTAGTTGGTGCCATCGAACTTAACGGAGGTGATCTGTACTTGTGGGGAATCCCTAAGGATTAGAGAACTCCCCATATTCTGGTTGGACTCCTTAGAGATCTGGTTTATCAACAATAACACCGCAACTAAGGTTACTTTAACCTTCACAGATTCTAACACAAACACAATCCAAGAACACTAGATAGGAGCCAAACATAGCTCGGAAACGTGTCAAAAAATACCAAACTGTGGCAAACAGGCCAAGAAAAATTCAAAGAGAGGCCATGGATTTGTGTACGAGGTCAATACCATACATCTCGACCAGCATATCATTATTGAGGGGTGCTTGCAATTTTTGTGGTAAAAAAATGAGAGAAAAAGCCCAAAAGCATGTCCGACAGCAACTTGGGAAGGGGAAAAACCTCGCCAACACTTTAATACTCAACCAAATCACACGAGGCCGAGTTCTATAGACTCCTCTCTCAAAAACGATCCTACCTGTACAAGAGAATCAAGCCAAAAAACTCCCACGCGATCAAATCGAGCAATTTCGTGAAATCTAAAGAAAAAAAATTCCAACTTCAAAAAGTGCTTCGAAAAACCACTTTCTGATGACAAAAAAATTCAACAAAAATCATGACAATTCCCCATAAATCAAAACAACCCAAATCCCTAGGGTTTGGAGGTCAGATGCCATACGAACATGCTGATGCCAGCGTTCGTACGACTAACATCAACATCTATACCGACAACTTTTTTGATTTTTTTTTTCTTCTTCAGCGACGATTGAGCCTGGAGTTTGCTCTAATACCAACTTGAAGTTGTTAATGAAGAAATAGAGGACGAAGAAGAGAGAAGAAAAGAAGGGAGAAAAGTTTTGGGAGAATCGTATGTATGTTCTCATACTACTCTATATGGTATACCGTACGTATACATGTATACGAGATTTCTACCAATAGTACCCTCAGAGATGTATCTCAACACCTGGGGCTATTTGTTGGGGTTTATGGAAGGAGAGAAACAACATAATTTTTTAGGGCAAATCTCGAAGTTTGGGGGATCTGAGACTTTATATATATAATTTGCTTTTTGAATGGATTTTGATAGTTGGTTCCTCTTATGAGAATGAGTGGTTTGATATTTGGAAGGTGGAATCCTAACCATTAGCGAGTCTTGTGGAGTCTATTCTTTTCTTCTTTTCTTTGTAATAGGTAGTAATCACCTACCCGGTGATTCCCCTCTTATGTAAGCCTTTTGCTCTTCTCTTCTATATTTTAATAAATGATCTCTTTACCTTTCAAAAAATAATAATAATAATAATAACCTGCCTCCACAAATTCCCTTCTTCTTGCCCAAATCTCCATAGCCACTTGGACAAGAGAGCTTCATTCACATCACGAATTATATTTATCCCAAGGCCACCATATCTTTTTGGTTTGCAAATATCATCCCACGCCACGAGGTAAATACCGTTTCCATTCTTCCCTTTTCCCAAAGAAAATCCCATTGACAAGTTTCAATGCTCTTAGCCATGGAAGCAGGAATGAAAAACGAAGAGAGATAATAAGGAGACTAGCGAGAACTGATTTAAGTAACACCACCTTAACTCCTTCTGAAAGGTACATACCTTTCCACTCCCACCAACCTTTTAAGAACTCTTTCCAAAACTTTATTCCAAGGAATCTTGCTTTTATATGGAGCCCCTATAGGAAGACCCAGTTAAGTAGTAGGAAGGGTGACCACTTGGCAACCAAACTTCTCAGCCAATTTCTCCAAATTCTCCACCTGACCCACCCCATACATACGGCTTTTAGATAGATTCACCTTCAAGCCTTACACTGCATCAAAGTATCTAATTACACATCCTATATATTTAATTTGTTGTGCCGAATCCTTACACATTATTATGGTCTCATCTACAAATTGAAGATGGGAAACCACCATGTCATTCCTTCCTACTTCAAAGCCCTCCAGCATAGTTCATTGATAAGCCTTTGATAGTAGAGCCCCAAAAACCTCAATAACAATTAGGAACAAGGAGATAGACAATCGCCTTGTCTTAAGCCCCTAGACCCATTGAAGTATTCCACTGAGGTCCCATTCAACAAAATTGAAAAGGAGACTATCCCATAACATTTCATCATCCAATTTCTCCATCGATTGCCAAAACACATTATGTAGAGCATGTAGTATAGGAACTCCCAATTAACTCGATCACATGCTTTCTCTAGGTCCAGTTTACAAAGAATGACTGAGTCCCCTTTATTTAACACTGCACCAATGCTCTCATTCACCACCAAAACGCCATCTACTTTATCTTCCCCTATGAAGGCACTTTGGCCATCACAATTCCCAAACGTTGAACTTCATTATCGAGAGGAATTTGACCATGCATAACTTTCTACTAGAAAGGAAATACCTACAAATTGAAGCATCCCACACACTATTTTATTGATAACAAAGAAATTCTAAGGAAAAAAGAGAACACTTCCATCCACATATGACAGCCAAGATATTCACCTCATCTCAAAGTTCTACAGAAAGAAATATCCATCCGTGATACCAAAAGGTAAACTTCTTTAAAATTATGGGACAGCCACCAAGGTCCCTAACAGAGGAAGGAACCCACCCAATCACAACACTTGGGTGGGCTTAGTCTTGGGAATGGGTAAGGGCCTCAACTCTGTTGGAATTTTCAACACTAAAGGAGCCCAAGAAAGAAGCACAATGTTACCAATTCCATTCCTAAAATCACCATCACAACCTGTGGTAACTTGGGTTACCCATTAAACAAATGTCAAAGTGCAATTTGGTTGTCACTGCAAAGAGGAGATCAAGAGATGGTTAGTGTGGTGTGATTTTAGGTGAGGTAGATTAGGTTTATTGAGTAGAGGAAGAAGAAGAGAGAAATTGTCAAATAATGAGACAGTGTATTCAAATTCATCTTTCTCATTAATATTTATATTTTGCACACTAGTATACTATACAATATTAGTATACCATACTAGGAAGTAAAAATACAAAAGAAAACCCCAGCATACATGTAATTACATATATACCCTACATACACACATGCATTCTTTGACACTCCCCTCAAGCTGGAGAATAAAGATCCCACATAGATCAGCCCCTTTGTCAGTATATCAGCCAACTAATCTTTGGTCTTTTTTTTTTTTTTTTGGAGTGAATTTAAAAAAAAAAACTTTATTCCAAAAGAAAAGCAGGAGAACTACAAGAATTCACCCGGGAGGTGAAAAGAAACTAGAAAACCAAACAGTAGAAAAAGAACAAGAAAGTAAACCACAAACAATAGCCACCCAACCACCAAGAGACTAAAACTGAGAAACATCATGTGTACCCATCCCAAAAGTCAAACCAATCTGATTCAACAAAACCTGGGCAAATAAAAACCCAAACCCCTAAGAGATCATGGATCTCGAGGCAGAAGGGATCACAATCAACATCGATACCCTTGAAAATGCAATGGTTCCTCTCCTTCCAAACCACTCAACAAATAGCCCTCGAAAGGAAGCGCCAAGTAATCTCAACAACCTTCGTCCAGCATGGACCACCAACCCAAAAGAAGGTCTCTGAAAGAACCAGGGAAAATATAAAGAATGTTGAGGTGCTAGAGGAAGTATGTTAATAGTTAACTAACCAACTCTCCCAAAACCTTACGGTATTAAGAGATACAAGAATTAATATACTTCAACACCTCCCCAAAAGGAACATTGTTCTCTCCTAGGAATACACTTGGGGAACCATGTGTGAGTCCACAACATATGCACACATGTTCAATATTATGGATGGGAAAACATTTTTACTTCCACGGATTCAAACTCACTACCTGGCTTGGCTCTAATACCATGTTAAGAGTTAACTAACCAACTCTCTCAAAACCTTAAGGTGTTAAGAGATACAGGATTTGATATACTTCAACAAAAAAACCCCAGAGTTCTCTTACTACCTCTCAATGGATAATAAGGTGGTCAACCCACTCCTCCCTCTAATAAATCACACATCTATTGTTCAACTGATTCCTCTTCAGTCTTAATAAATGGCATACAAATATTTCCAAAGTTCAGATGGTCGTTGATGAAAATGGAGATCAACTTCAACATGTTTAGTTTCATCATGTTGAAATGGATTATGTGCAAAACTAATAGTTGCTTCATTGTCACAATATAAGTTCATCGAACCTTACATTAGAAATCCTAGTTCAATCATAAGAATCTTTAGACATAGGAGTTCACCTACCCATGAACCATGGATCAAAACTCCGCTTCTGCACTTATTTTGCCACAACAGTTTTCTTCTTACCTTCCCAAGTTACAAATTATCACCTACAAAAGTGCAATAGCCAAAATTTGATCATCTATTTGAGATTGAACCAGCCTAATCAATATAAGCTTCCACCTTAAGGTACCCTCATCTAGCATATAGAAGACCTTTTCCTAGGACAACCCGTCAAGTATCGTAAAATCATGTAAGTTGCCTCCAAGTGAGCCCTCGTAAGAGCATGAATACACTGAAGAACAACACCAACAACAAAAATAATATCAAGTCTAATTAAGGATACCTTAAGGTACCCTCATCTAGCATATAGAAGACCTATTCCTAGTACAACCCTTCAAGTATCGTAAAATTTGTAAGTTGCCTCCAAGTGAGCCCTCGTAAGAGCATGAATACATTGAATAACAACACCAACAGCATAAGTAATATCTGGTTTAATTAAGAATACCTTAAGGTACCCTCATCTAGCAAATAGAAGACCTTCTCCTAAGACAAGCCTTCAAGTATCGTAAAATCTTGTAAGTTGTCTCCAATTGAGCCCTCGTAAGAGCATTGATGCAGCAACCTTGCAATTTTTGGAGAAATCCTATCCTATTTGGAAGCCCAAGCCCAAGAATTATCAATGAAGGAAGGTCAAGGGAAGATATCCATGGTAATTAGGTGTTTAGGGCATTTTAAGGGGGGGTACAACATTTTATGTGTCCATGTAACAAGGCCAATAGTGCCAAACTTTGGTTTTTTTTAGAGTAATCCCGTTTTTTATGCTTAGCCCACTTTTTCAAAGGTCAAAACTTGACTTTTTGGCTTGATTTTAGTGCAATTAGATAGGTTATTCAATTACCTTTCTAATGAAACCAAGATTGCACAAATCCAAGGAGATTTGGGAAAGTTATGGCC